>JAOXYB010018517.1:0-18254 GCA_028565635.1 Phoronis ovalis | reverse complement strand
TTTCTAAGTTTTGAGAAAAATAAGTCTTCGAACGAACCACTTATTTCTGAACCACTTATTTTGAGAAAAATAAGTCTGCGAATACTAACCGAATACTTAAGTACCACTTAATAAGTATTCGAGCTGGGTAAGGGACTTCACTGTCTATAAAATAAAGAAAATGATACAGATATAAAATGCAAATTCTGAGAGAAAACTAGTTTTGCATAATTGTATTGTCAATACATCGTAGAATGATTTTAAAATTGAGAATGTGAAATGAAAACTAAATGATTGAGCCACTAACTAGAATTATAACTAACGTAAAGTTGGTTAAATATTTAACTTTTAAGCAACTCAGTAATTCGCATAAGTCCAACAGTTAGAATAAATGCTTCACTTTTCCAGTGTTTCTAAATTTTTTAAAAGTAGACAGATTTTATGATAATACAAGAATGCACTTGGAAGGAATATGTTAGTTATGTTTGCCCTCTTGTCGCAGGGCTATATGAACAGGACTATATTCCACTGTGAACATCATTCATGCATGCATAAAAAGGCACTATATTATATCTAACTGTATGTGATAGAAGTTGAAGCTGATTTATTAGTTTAGTAGTGTTTGTGACTGATAATTTTATTGTTAAATAAATAAATGTTATTGTACTGGATTACCATCCTGATGAATATATTGTTTAATCTGTCCTTGATGCTTTTAGATGTGAAATTTGATATAAACTACAATGCTGGGCTTTCTCAGACTTCTGATTTGGAAGAAGTAACAAACCCAGATATAATTTCAAAACAGAAATCTGTTAGACAATGGGAACTTGATGTACGAGGAATGATAAGCACTGAAAAATGGCTGCAAAACTATGGGTTAAAGAGGAGTCGCTTAGACATAAACAGTATATTGTCATTAATTGGATTCAAGCATTCAGTTGGTAATTTTTAAAACTGCCTTTTTTAGTCGACCAACTATTATACTGAGTTTCATGAACATACTTCAGCATGTGTATCATTCATTAAACTAGTAAATTAATCAATGCATTATTTGGACTCTTTTATTTATAATTAATAATGTTTGAACATAAATTAATGTAGCATCACAGAAAGATTAATGCTTTTTATGAAGATTGTCCTGTGAATTTCTACAGTAAATATCAATAATAACTAATGCTTATACTCTCAGAGTGAAGCTAAATTTTTTATTATGCCCATCACTGTAGTGAATGGGCATATTGTCGTACTGTATGCCTGATGCCGTTGTCGTATGTAACCTTTTGTTTGTCTCGCAATAACTTCAGCTTTTATTAGATCATCTTTATACTTGGTACAGGGTAAGTACAGGTCAAAGTTCAGGTCAGATATAATTTTGACCTCAATTATTTTCAACATGGGTGACTAGTGGCCATGTTTGTTCCTGAGAGAGCATGTCACGTTGCGCCTATTTGGGAAATATGAAGCGTTAACTGGATGATTCGATGATGGATTCATGAAGACCATAGGTTGGTTGGTGTATTGGACCAAGTGACATTTTAAAATGACCTTGAGAAGTATGTCAAATTCCGATACGAATCTTTGACAATTTTTCGTTGTGCGTAACACTTTCTTTGTCTTGCAGTAACTGCAATAACAATTAGTTCATCTGTATTACAGGGTAAACACAAGTCAAAGTATGGCATAATTTTGACCCAGATCAGTTCCAATATGGCTGACTGGTAGCCATGTTTGTTGCCGAGAGCTCCCGTACTGATACATCTACATCTATAAAGATGAAATGCTGCCAGAACAATTCGAATGTAATTTTAAGAATTTCATAAGTGGGCAGCTATTATATGCTACATGCTATATTTGAATGACCTTGGAAAGTGGGTCAGCTGTTATCCAAAAATTTGACATTTCTTTCACAGTTGGCAAAACTCTGGTCTTGAAAACTCTGATGAATAATGAGATATCACTTTTATTCAGAAAATATAGGCCAAGATTGAATTTCATTTGCATAATTTTCTAACATGGCTGATTGGCTGCCCAGTCTGAATAAATCCATCCATTAGTGTTCCATATCTTCTCAAATAACCCCAATAACAGCTTTAGTTTTTATTGGGTCAGTTTTATATTTGGTACAACATAAATATAGGTCAAACTACATTTGACATGCTTCACCTTCAGTATGGCTGACTGTTGATCATTTTGTTTACTGACACAGTACATCATGGTACTTCTTTAAGAAGACCATAGGGTAAGTATTGTAAGCTAGGCTGTTTTTTAGAAAGACCTTGAAAAATGGGTCAAACCGCCATCCAAAATTCTAATATTTGCAGACTTCAAGTTGTTTTTTGCCCATATCTTGAAACTGATATGTATAGAGATCCTATTCAAATCGGAAGATAAATGGATAGGTAAATATAGGTCAGTGTTGATTTTTAACTGTATCAGATCCAATATGGTCGACTAGTGGCCATATTTGTTCCTGGTAAGAAGCGTTGCTTGGATAATTTTTATGGGGCATTGTTGAAGGCCAAAGGTGAGCAAGTGTTAATGGCTAGGTGGTATTTTAGAATGGTCTTGAATGGTTGGTCAACTTGATTTGAAAATTTGACATTTCCCGCAGTTGTCAAGCCATTTTTGCAAGATCCTGAAAACTCTTATACAAGGATAGATTGCTTTAAAACTACTTCACATCCGACAGCAAAAGCAGACCTTTTGGTGTGAATTAACTTATATTTCAGATTATGACTTTGCTATAAAAAAGCCAGTAACCTCACGATATGGTAAAGGATTGTTCCAGAACTTTCTTCGAGCAGACGGGAAAACATTTAATGTAAGTGCTCCATTTTTTATAAATATTCACATTTTTAATATGAAAACTGTTTCATGCTGACTATACTGTATAGCAGTCCAACAATACAGTATAAGGACAATTCCCCCACTCCCAAAAAATTATGTGATCTTAGAAATAGTGCTAGACCAATACTTTCCGAGAATGGGTAATATTGTCCTTTTGCCTGTGGAGAATGAAGAAATTTCCCGCGGTTGAAAGAAAAGTCTTTTGGTCAATTTTATAAGGCAATGGTAATAGATGTAGAAAAATTAGGAAATATTTTGTGGTATTTGAGCCACAAGTTTTTAAAAATTACTTGTAACAAGAACTGGTTAGCTACAAGTTTGTGTTAAAATTTGTACATATAGAACTACAACACCAAGAAAATGGCACTTGTCTAGGTCAAAAACATTTTGAATTGCTTCTTTAAAAAACTAATGAGAGTGCAAAAGCTGTATGCTTTAAAAGAGTCATTGAAATACAGACTAAATAGTGGAAAATCTGGGAAAAACTGAGGGCTATAGGGGGTTTTTCACGAGCAGCAACCATTGGGGTCTGTTAAGTCCGAGCAGCGAGCATTTTCTTTTGGCGGCCATTTTTTATTTTTAACTTGCCGCAAGGCATTTTATTTTCTTTTGTGACCATTTTTTTTTTTAACTTGCCGCAAGATTTTTTTTTGCCGACCTTTGTTTTTTTTTTGGTTAATTTTTCTTCTTAACCCTTTTCCTTCCAAGTGATGATATATCAGCAGTACTTTAACATCTTCTAATTAAATGAAAATAATCATTTGCATAAAATACGTCCGCGCTATGTAATTTTGAACCTTTCCCAGCTTGTGCTACCATCTAGCAAAGTTCATAGAGGTCATCTCCCCTGAACGCGCACATGTTAAAGCTAAGCGCCTTTCTGTTTATTTGAAGTGCAGTCTAAAGTGTGCTGGAAAATATTTCAATTATTATCGACACGAACGTATGCCAAGTTTAATGATTCGGACAGTGCAGTAGTTAAATGTATCTAGATTCTTACCGGACACTTAAAATTCTCATGAAAATGGATTTTGTTGGTGGAATTTCGATGTTTACAACAGGCTGTTCGGGCACCTTGCAATGGTGTTTTTATCCTGTTGAGGCGGAATAAATGCATTCGTGTGGATAACTGTATGAGGACAAGTAGAGATACAGGGTTTGTTTCAGAAACCTTTGTGTTGTGTACACATCGAACTGTAATATCGCAATTTTTGGTTTTATCCAGTGTGGTTTTGCATATAGGATTATGCTTGATTTGCAGGAATTTGCGCCCTAATTCATACCATTCATGTAGATGTAATGTAAAAAGATAATATAATGCTCATTATTGCGTCCTTGAAATTCAACAAAGGCGCGTACTTAATAATCATGTGTTCTTCTGGATGTAATGCTCCAGGTAAGATGAGGGATTTTAGTCTCCGTTTGTGAAGGGGGATACAGTAACATAGCAAATTACCGCAAATTACGCATGCTATGGATGGCACTGCATAAATCCTTAGAATCACACCAAGGGTTTTACAAAAATTACGAATTTCCTGTAATGTACTTTGATCTTATAAAGAAAATAAAAAATATTTTTATCTTAAACCATAATTTTATCTATGCTTTTATTTGCGATATTGCCATCATTCTGAGTTTGAAAACAATTCAGGGGAGGTAATTCCTAAGTGCGGTGGCTCCAGATACAAGGGAGACAACTCTGCAGCAAGTATTCCAACTATTAAAACGCTACTAAAATGCTTGGAATGCATGTTTACCAGTTGTTACCATTTTAGTTCAAACTTAATCATTAATTTTGGTAAATTGTGAAAAAATTAAAGTAATAAAACAATTTCTAATAATAAAAACGATTTCCATGGCAACGGATTATGGTTTTATTTTTTGAATTTTTTTTGTAACTTGTGTAGGTAAAACCTACAATAGTGAAAAGGATGCAATCGCTTTCGGTGCAAAATTCGGAAGGAAGAGGGTTAAATGTGAGCAGCGAGCATTGCCAATTTTTAAGTGCGAGCATTGCACCTTGGGGGGTACCCCCTGCCCCCCTCAAAACTAGGCGGGAACTACAAGTAGGATGTAAAGGAACTTTCCGATTTTGACACATATCATAAACTTTCGTAATTCAACAAATTTTCCACCAAACTTCAAAGAAATTGCTAAGATTTGTGTTCACATTTTGTACACTTCAGCCTAAGTATGAAATAATAACAGAATATACAAGTGTAATTTCGTGAAAAAACTTGCCCATTTATTAGTTGCTTGTGAACCACTAAAAACTGGAATTTTATAACGAATGACGTAGCATTTTAAACAATACTTGCTGACATCACACGAGTTACACCTATAAGAACTCCCATATATCAAGAGTCACCCTTCTTGAACAATTCCTTCATTAGAATTTGTTAGAACTTTGTTCTATAACAAGTTTAATTCTTTAGAACGAACATGGGATCTCGAAGTTCTAACGAAGTTAACGAGTTCTAACAAGTTCTAACAAATTCCACAGTTTCGTCAAAACACTGAAATTTAGGTGGTTAAAAATCATGTAGTGAACTTTTATAGTTAAATTAGTGTACTATTAGCAGACATGCCAAGTCACCTGCTCAAATTTTGCTAATTTTCTTACTTATATATACAAATGACATCACAAAAACACTAAAAACCACTAATCTTCCGCATGTTTTTGCTCTGACCTTGGCATCTCTGTATTAGCCCCAATAGTACCAATACTAATTAAATTCATTATATCGTCCGGAAACTTTACTTCACCACAAGAACTTCTTTTCATGCAATTTCCATAAGAAATAATGAAATAATATAATAGAGAAACGTCATAAATAAAAGAATAAAGAAACCATCTCATGCATTCGACGCCATTTTTAAGAGTAGTCTCAGAAAAGAATCTTTACTCGAATCCATGGCAAAATCCCAACTTGAACTCGTTAACATTCGTTAGAACGAACATTGGGTTTGGATGTTCTAACAAATTAACTGATTAGGCTAACGAATTGAACTCTTTAAATAACCAAGATCTAACGAGTTCTAATGAATTCAAGAAGGGTGACTCGGATGTATGTCTCTGTTTTTAAAATTTTAAGGTCATTGACCTATTTGTATGAACATGACTGGGCAAATAGTCGTAGGCTATGCGTCAGCAATGTCCATAACACTTTCTTTTTCTCACGATAACAGCTTTTAAGTTTTTTGCCTGATCAGCTTCATATTCCGCACAGTATATAAGGTCAATGTGCAGGTCGGTTATCATTTTGACTAGCTTGCTTCCAATATGGTTAACTAGCAGTTATGTTTGTTTACATTGTGCCTCATATCAGAAAGACTGGCATAAGCATGGAATAGATGATACAAAGGTGGATTCAAGAAGGCCATAGGTTGTTGGGTGTAATTAGGCTAACTAACATTTTGTAATGACTTTGAGAAGTTGGTTAAATGCCGATCCAAATCTTTGACATTTTTTGTGCATAGCACTTTCTTAGTCTCACAACAACTGCTTCATTTTCAATGTAATTAGCTTCATATTAATTGATAAAGGGTTAGAATATTAGGTGAAAGTGCAAGTCAAATATAATTTTGACCCGGATCACTTCCAATATGGCTGACTGGCAGTTTGTTCCAGAGAGGGCACATCACCTTGTGTCACATACCAGAAAGATGAAGTGTTGACTAGATGATTTGAAAGCGGATTCAAAAAGTACATGGAGAGATGGAAGGACGTATTAGGCTAGGTAATCTTGAGAAGTGGGTCAAATTTTGATCTGAATCTTTGACATTTTTTGTGCGTAACACTTTCTTTGTCTTGCAATAACTGCTTCAATTTGTATCCAATCAGCTTTACTTTCGATACAGATCAAGTGCTGGTTAATTGTAATTTTGATCTGGATCACTTTCATTATGGTCAACTGACAGCCATTTTTGTTCTCGAAATTGTATGTTGCAATAGTAGCTTCTGTTTTTTTATGATCAGCTTAATATTTGATACATGTTTGTTCCTGAGAGAACGCATCTGAATGTTCAACATTATTTGTAGTGTGTAGCACTTGGTTTGTCTTGCAATAATTGCTTCAGTTTTTATCCAGTCAATGTCATATTTGGGAAGTACAGATATTACTTTGGTAAGTAATATCACCAACTGGCAGCTATGTTTGTTCTCGAAATTGTATCTCGTAACAACAATTTCAGTTTTTATCTGATCAGCTTCATTTTTGACTTGTCAATTTGAAAGTGGATTCAAGAAGGCCATAGGTTGTTTGGTGTATAACAAAAGATTAATAATATATTTAAAAACCAAAGTTGAAATTTCATTAGTCATGAACTGTTTTTAGTTAATTACATGAACAAAATCAAAAGTTTTGATCACTTTGTTGTTTTGTCGGACATGAAAAATATAATGATTTTTGTGTACATAATCCTGATAAATTTTCAAATGGGGAGCATTCTGAAAACAAAAGTTGCAAAAAAGTAAAGACATGTACTACCTTTAAGTGAATGGGACATATATGTCAAATCCTTTCTTGTTTTTTTATTGGAGATATTTCAATGGTCCGAACCTGATGTTCCCAAAAGGGGTTCTGATGGTCTTACCTTTTGTTATGGAAATAAAAATGTGATATCATTCAGGAGAAGATCACGGGATCATTTCTTTTTGGCAAGTGTAGTGAGCTGGGGTAAGTAGTGCCAGAGAATATAGAAATCACTCAATTCTGATGTAAAAAATATATGAGAATGGAATTTGACGATAAACAAAATAAACAAGAAATTTGACTCCAGTATTTATATTATTTTTTTATAACAGCCACAAGGTAAGTAATCATATTTAAATATTTAGCAGTTATTATTTTATTGAGAAAAAATTTCATTGATTAAACCAGATAACTTTATGTCCATCTCTTAGGCCAGAAAAGGTTATGCAAAAGGTTAAACCACAGAGTGCAAATTGAGATCAGAGAATTAGAAGCCTTAACTCAAAACTTTCATTTCACTTTATTCGGAATCGTTATAAGACTTTGTGCGGCATCAGTAAATATGTTTTTGTAGTGCTCAAGCAAAAAAACTTAAAACAGCCCAAAAACACCTTAATTAAAAAAAAAATATGAACTAATTTACTGTAATAACAACATCTTAAAACATTATACAAATTACACCCTTGATAAGAATTGTATAATCTGTTATTCACAGTGATCTTGAATCATCATACTGGTTCAGAAAAAAGTGAATCATATTATAAAGAAAGAAGAAAGAAATGTTTACTGAACCGTAGCAAGATTCACATGAAAAAACACTGAGCAGTATTAAGATTCTTATAGCAAAACAATGAATTATAAATATACTATAAAAAATATTTAATACATCTTCTCCAACAGTATTCATTGGATCAACGTTGGATTTGCAAATCGAAACAACGTTGATCCAAAGTCATGACACCAATGTTGAAACAATGTAGAAAATGAATTGAAACAACGTTAACCCACCGTAAATATTCTGCTGCTTTGGTCAAAATAACGTTGATGATCCGATACTTTGATAGAAACGAGGTAGATAATTGGTTGAAATAAGGTTGATGCTCGGTTGAAGTAAGGTTGCTGATTGGTTGAAATAAGATTGATACTCGGTTGAAATAAGGTTGACGATTGGTTGAAACAACATTCCATCAACGTCAGGCAAATACAATGCATGGGTTGCATTTTAGGTGGGATTGGTTTTTGAAACAAGATGAAAAATTGCAGGGGAAATTCTTCTGTTACATTTGTTGCAGGTTACATGTAAAAAAGAAAAGCTGCAGCAAATCCAGCATAGACTATCTCAGTCTGTTACTCTATACAAACGCAGATTGGAATGGCTTACTACAGAAAGCAGACGCATATTTGGTGTAATTCAAGAACACTGCATATGTATTGTAGTGGACATTAATAACTTATCTCCACAACAGTTTGATCAGTATAGATGTGCTGTAGAAAGGATTCTACTGGAACAAGTTTCTCAGTTAGCAAAGTTTAATATTATTAGGTAAGCCTAAACATTTGAAATGTACAGTTTTATGCCCATTCTGGAAATGGTAAATTCTGTTCCAGAAGGCCAGCAAAGTTTGCTTTGTGTGTGTGTGTGTGCATGCATGTACATGCATTATACATGCATTATGGCGATATTGTGATATAGTAATCCGAGAAATGCGATAATAACTGAAGGCATATTGTATTTCGAGAATTATTATATTACCATATCGCCCGAAATACCAGTCTGTAGCCATTTTATTACATACCTTAACCCATATATGTAACTAAGAAGTGGACAGCATGCTGGCATATAGTCGTAGCGAAGGCATCATCGTCATCCTCATATGCAACACTTTCTTTATCTGGCGATAACAGCTTCAGTTTTAATCCAGTTAGCTTCATATTTGGGACAGGGTACACACAGGTCAGAGTGCATGCACAGCTCCCTTATAACCTTGATTACTTCCAATATGGCCTGTTGGTGGCCATATTTGTTCCTTAATGTTGCGTCTATAGCCGCAAAGATGAAGTGCTACCTGGACGATTCAAGGGTATTTCTAGGAACGCCATGGCTTGGTGGGCGTAATAGGCTAGTTTTTAAAAAACCTTGACAAGTAGGTCAAATGCCTGTACGAATTTTTCTTTGTCTCGCAATAACTGCTTCAGTTTAGTTGTGCTGTATGCATCGTGGTTGTTATCGTATGTAACCTTTTTTTGTCTTGCTACAACAGCTTCAGCTTTCATTGGATCATCTTCATATTTGGTTCAGGGTAAGTACAGGTCAAAGTGCAGGTCGAGTATAATTTTGACCTCAATCACTTCCAACTTGTTTCTTCGTGAGAGTGCACCTCATGTTGCACCCATTTTGGGAAAGACGAAAAATTGACTTGATGATTTGAAGATGGATTCCTGAAAGGCATAGTTTCAGTGGTGGGTGTATTAGGCTAGGTAACATTTCAAAATGACCTTGAGAAGTAGGGCACATGTCGATATGAATCTTCAGCATTTTTTGTTGTACATATAATGCTTTTTTTGTCACACAATAACTGCTTCAGTTTTTAATCAATTCAGCTTTAAATTTGGTACAGGGTAAATACAGGTCAAAATGCAGATCATTTATACTTTTGATTTGGATCACTTTCAAGATGGCTGCCTGGTAGCAATTTTTGTTATCAAGATATTAGGTCACAATAACAGCTTCAGTTTTTATCCAATCAGCTTTATATTTGGTACAATGCAGTAAACTAAAAAAGTCGAAATGCATGACAGTTGTAATTTTGACCTGGGTTACTTCCAGTGTGGTCGACTTATAGCTATGTTTTTTCCCAAGAGTTCATGTTTCGTTGTACCCATTTCAAAAAAGACTAAGCGTTGGTTAGATGATTCAAAGGTGCATTCACAAAGGCCATAAATCAGTAGGTGTATTATACTACTGAGGTGTCATTTTAAAATGACCTTGAGAAGTGGGTCAAATGCTGACACAAATTTTCGATATTTTCATGTTGTGCGTCATACTTTTTTGTCTCACGATAATTGCTTCAGTTTTTATTCGATCAGCTCCATATTCTGTACAGGGCAAGTAATGGTCAAAATGCAGGTTGGTTATCAATATGACCTTGATCACTGCAATATTGCCTACTGGTTGCCATGTTTGTTCCCAAAGGCATGTCATGTTGTGCCCATTTTGAGAAAGAAGAAGCATTACCTGGATGCTTCAAAGGTGTAAGGCCATAGTTTGATGGGTGTATTAGACTAGGTGACATTTTAAAATGACCTTGAGACGTGGGTCAAATGCTGACACAAATTTTCGACATTTTTTGTTGTGCATTATACTTTTTTGTCTCGCAGTAACTGCTTCAGTTTTTACTCAATCAGCTTCTTGTTTGGTAGTGTTAAAACTGGTGAAAGTACAAGTTGGTTATTATTTTGACCTTGATCACTTCCTATACGGCTGACTGGTGGCCGTATTTTTTTCCGAGAGGGCATGTCACGTTGTGCCTATTTTGAGCAAGATGAAGTATTGACTGGACGATTCAAAGGTGAATATATGAAGGCCATAGTTTGGTGTACATATTCGGCTAGATGACATTTTAGAAAGATCTTGAGAAGTAGGTCAAACGCCAATACAAATATTTGACATTTTTTGTTGTGGGTTGCACTTTCTTTGTGTCGCAATAACTGCTTCACTTTTTACCCAATCAGCTTCATATTCGGTACAGGTGAATACAGTTTAATTCTAAATTTAACCTGGATCACTTCCAAAATGGCTGATTGTTGGCTATCGTTGTTCTTGCGGTTGCATATTCCAGTTATACCTTCATATTTACTACAGACTAGTGACCATATTTGTTCATGAGAAGGGCACATCACACTGCGCCACTTTCCAGAGATGAAATTTTCAGTGGACGATTCAGAAGTGAACTTCTTCACACTGATGGGCATCTTTCTGCAAAAGCAGACATCTTGTTATCCAATCAGCTCCGTATTTGGTACAGAGTAAGTACAGGTCAAAGTACAGCTTATGTGTAATATTTACCCAGATTACTTCCAATATGGCCGAGTAGTGGCCATGTTGGTTCTCGAGATTGTACGTTGAAATATCAGCTTCAGTTTTAATCCAATCATTTTCATATTCGATACAGAGTAATTAAGTACAGGTCAAAGTGCAGGTTATGCTTAATTTTGATCTAGATTACTTCCAATATGGCCAACTGGGCTGCTTGGATGATTCAAAGGTGGTTCTAAGAAACTCATAGATTCGTGGACGTAATTAGCTAGCTAGGTGACATTTTAAAATTACCTTGACAAGTAGGTCTAATGCCGGTATGAATCTTAGATCAACATTTTTTGCCGTGTATAATACTTTCTTTGTCTCACAACAACTGCTTCAGTTTTTATTTAATCAGCTTCATATTCAGTACAGGGTAAATATAGATCAAGATCAGTTATACTTTTGACATGGATCATTTCTCAACTGGTGGCCCTGTTGGTTCTTGAGATTGTACATCACAATAACAACTTTAGTTTTTATCTGATCAGCTTATTTATTGTTCAGTACAATGTAAGTACATGTTAGGTACAGTATTGACCTGGATTATTTAAAATATGGCTGACTGATGACCATCTTTGTTCCCGAATGGGCACATCATGTTCCGCTTATGACCGCAAAGACAAAGCGTTGCCTGGACGATTCAAAGGTCATAGTTTGTTTGACATAATAGACTAGGTGACATTTGAAAATGACCTTGTGAAGTAGGTCAAATCTTCGACATTTTTTTGCTGTGCGTAACACTTTTTGTCTCGTAATAACTGCTTCAGACTTTATTCGATCAGCTTCACATTTGGTACCTGACAAGGTCAGAATGCAGGTTGATTATAATTTTGACCTGGATCATTTTTCAAGATGGCTGACTGGCCATCCACATAGTGGCTGGGCATATAGTCGTAGCGAAGGCGTCGTCGTCATCCTTGTCGTACTTGTTGTGGTATGTAACAGTTTCCTTTGTCTTGTGATAACAGCTTCAGTTTTTACCCAATCAGCTTCATATTCAGTACAGGGTAAATACAGGTCAAAGTACAGGTCAGTTATACTTTTAACCTTGACTACTTCCAATATGGCCGACTGGTGGCCATGTTTGTTCCTGAGAGGGCATGTAACATTGCGTCTATAGCCACGAAGATGAAGCTGTCTATACAATTCAAAGGTGGTTCTAGGAAGGGCGTAGGTTGGTGGGCGTAATTGGCTAGGTGACATTTTAAAATGCCCTCGACAAGTAGGTCAAATGCCGGAACGAATCTTTGACATTTTTTGCCGTGCGTAACATTTTCTTTGTCTCGCAAAAACTACTTCAGTTTTTATCTGATCAGCTCCATATTCAGTACAGAGTAAGTACAGGTCAAAGTACAGGTTATGTATAACATTGACCCGGAATACTTCCAACATGGCCATGTTGGTTCACGAGATTACATGTCATAATAACAGTTTCAGTTTTTATCCGATCAGTTTCATATTTGACACAGAGTAAGTCTAGGTCACAGTACTTGCTATGTGTAATTTTGACCTAGATTACTTCCAATATGGCCGAGTTGTGGCCATGTTTGTGGTCGAGAGGGCATGTAACATTGCATTTTTTAGCCGCGAAGATGAAGCGCTGCCTGGATGATTCAAAGGTGATTCCAGGAAGACCATGTCTTGATGGGCGTAATAGGCTAGGTGACAATTTAAAATGACCTTGAGAAGTAGGTCAAATGACGAAACGATTCTTGGACATTTTTTGTCGCGCGTAACACTTTCTTTGCCTTGCAATAACTGCGTGCAGTTTTTATCAGATCAGCTCCATATTCAATACAGAGTAAGCACTGGTCAAAGTACAGGGTAAATATTATTTATCCGGACTACTTCCAATATGACCGACTGGTAGCCATGTTTGTTCCCGCTAGGGCACATAACGTCGCTTCTACAGCCGCGAAGACGAATCGCTGCCTGGACTATTCAAAGGTGGTTCTAGGAAGGCCATAGTTTGGTGAGTTTAATAGGTTAGGTGACATTTCCAAATTACCTTGACAAGTTTGTCGAATCTTTGACATTTTTTACCGTGCATAACCCTTTATTTGTCTCGCAAAAACTGCATCAGTTTTTATCCTATCAGCTCCATATTCGGTACAGAGTAACTACAGTTCAAAGCACAGGTTCTGTATAATATTGACCAAGATTATTTCCAACATGGCTGACTAGTGACCATATTTGTTCCTGAGAGGGCATGTCACATTGGATTTATAGCCGCAAAGACGAAGCACTACTTGGACGATTCGAACGTGGTTCTAAGAAGGCCATAGGTTGGTGGCCCAAATTAATCCCTAAAAATAGGTCCACTTTTCATGGAAATGTCTGACAGTGTAAAGATTGGTCCACTTTCAACAAACCCTAAAAATGGGTTGTTTTTCATGATTTTATTTAAAAGTAGCAATTCCAGGGAACTTTTCTTGGAAAAACCTTAAAGTTGGTCTTTTTCGTGACAGAAAAACCTAATCATATGGGTCAATTTTTGAGACTAAAATCCCTAAAAATGAGTGGATATTTTGAGTTTGGGCTGCTCATCCCCATCTAAAAATATGGTCAGTACTCCCCCAGGGGTAACGCATCAGACAGCACATACAGTCATTTTGAATAAGAGGACCTCACCAAAACAATGATAAACCAGATTAAAATGCATGATGCATTCTATTCTTTTCTAATGTAAAAAAAATAATGTTAATAAAATAAAATTCCACACATTGGATGGGCATGTCTTGTTATCAAATCAGCTTCATATTCAGTACACTGTAAGTACAGGTTAAGTACAATTTTGATCTGGATTACTTCAAATATGGCCGATTGATTGCCATGTTTGTTCCTGAGATGACATGTCATGTTGCATCTATAACAGCAAAGACGAAGTACTATCTTGATGATTCAAATGTGGTTCTAAGAAAGCCTTAGGTTGGTGAGTGTAGTAGGCTAGGTGACATTTTAAAATGACCTTGAGAAGCAGGTCAAATGCCGGTACTAATCTTTGACATTTTTTTCTGTGCATGTCACTTTCTTTGTCTCGCAATAACTGCTTCAGTTTGTATTTGATCAACTTCATATTCAGTACTGGGTAAATACAAGTCAAAGTACGGGATTGGTTATAATTTTGGCCTGGATCGCTTTCCAAGATGGCCAACTAGTGGCCATGTTGGTTTTCAAAATTGTTCGTTGTAATAATAGCTTCAGTTTCTTTCTATCTGATCAACTTCATATTTGGTACTGAGTAAGTATAGGTCAAAGTACAGGTTAGTGCAATGTTGACGTAGTAATGTAGGTAATCTTGGGAACAAGCTGATGAATGGCAAAGAAGAAGCACTGCCAGGGTGATTAAAAGGTCGTTCTAAGAAGGTGATAGGTTGATAGGCGTATTAGCTAGGTGACATTTTAAATTGACCTTGAGAAGTAAGTCAAATGTTGATCCAAATCTTTGACGTTTTTATTGTTCGTATTACAATGCTTAATGTATTCTTTAGCAATGTGTAAAATCAATAACAATGTTAAAAAATCCTAGACATATGATAGGCATTAGATGTGTCAAATATATTGCTACTGTTAACAGGTACCCTAAAAATGAAAATGGCACTGTGTTTACTTGGGCTTACCACAAGAAGCTATTCATGAAATTAGACATGATTTGCAGCATTTACTACCGTAGTTGATATCTACTTGTAAACAAAGCGCATGCTCTAGTTCAAACTATGTATCCTTGTGTTTCGTAAACATTCAAGAATTCTTTAAAAAGCATATCCTTTTGTGGATATAAGTCTTCATTCAGTTCGAAAATGTGGGTTAAAATGTATTATATACCTCAGTGCATCTCATATTGACCTTAAACTTGAATTATTATATCTTGTTGAATTCCGTATATCTGTTGCAGAGCTGCAGAAGATATGGAATTCTATCAGCCAGTAGCAACTCCAGTTACACAGGATAGCGTGCAAGCTGCTATTGAATGGCTGTGGTCTTTAGATAGACTAGCTTCACTCTCAAAAACGGCTACTTGTGAGGCCTTGGTTCATGCTATTACTGATTCTACTGTAAGCAGTTTTATAAATTTTTATGTTTACTGCATTGTTTTGTGCAATTAACTGAAACCAAAATATGTCAGTTTACAGGTTTGATGAAGTTTGGAGGGTTATCACAATTATAGAACTCTCCCATTTCTCACATTAGTTACCTAAACCTGAAACTACGCTGCAACTAGTAAATAGTAGAAGACGACATCATCCCTAAAGTAGATGTAGCTAGCTGTGGACCACCATGTACTAGTTTAGATTACCCATGTTAAACAAATGGTCTCGAAATCTACGCAAAAAATCCTCTATGAATTTGAAAAGTATAGTATGTAAAATCTTAGCTGTAAATAAATTGTAGGAATGAAATTTCAAGCAATAAATGTTAAGCTAGCCTGCAAATCTCACATTTGCTCATGGCTCTTGATGACAGACAGGCTCAAACATGACTAGAAAGAATTAATACACTTCACTTTTGTAAAAGAAGTACATTGATTGATCCGTAATTTTTATGCTCATCCACTCTACTGTATGTGTCATATTCATTGTGATCATAAGAGAGCTTAGGATTCATATACATGAGCTATGAGTAATGAGAGAAGTATATCCATCTATTCATGTATTTTAGAGCACGAACATAAAAGTAAATTGCCTTACGTATGCCCGTTGCACATAGTGTGTGGGCATATAGTCCTGTTTACATCATTGTCTATGTCCTGCATAACAGTGCCTCTTACATAATAACAACCATTCCATTATGTATCAATTAAAACACAGGTTCTTTAAGACTTTGACTTGGATCACTTAAAGCATTGCCGACTGGCGATCATGTTTTTTATCCCAAGACAATACCTCAAAGTAGCCGCAAAGATGAAGCATTGCCTGGATAATTTGCCAGAAAGTGTTTTTTAGAAGGCCATAATAGTAGTAGGCTTAATAGGAGGGCAGGTACATGTATTATACAGTAAGTTTGTTTTTGCATGACCTTGGAAATCTGGTCAACTGTTTATCAAAAAATTTCGCAATTTTTCTCAGTCTACAAATTTATTTTTGCCTAGATTTTGAAAATTCTGATACGTAGATATGTTTTAATTCAGAAGGTAATTAGAGGTCAAAGTTGAGGCTTAGTTTACTTTTGACCTGGACTATACTTGCAATATGGCCAACTGAATGCCAGTTGTTTCTGAGATGGTATCCCAATAGCAGCTTAAGTTTATTTTATCAGATGACATATATTTGGTACAGCACAAATATAGGTCAAACTACACATCAGTTTCATTTTGACTTGAATCACTACCGATATGGCTGACTGTTCACCATATTTTTCCGGGACAGTAGGTCCTGGAAGCATAGCCTGATCAAAGTAAACGTTGTTGTAAGAAGGTCATATGAGGCCGGGCAGATGTTGTAGGTAGTGTTTAGAATGACCTTGTCAATCCTGGGTCAACTGTCTACCTGAAATGTGGACATATTTTCGCAGCCGTGAAGCTGTTTTTGTCCACATCTTGAAAACTCTGGTATGTAGACAGATCTTTTTAAATTAGAAGATTTCAGGTGAAACTTCAACTTTGAAACAACTCTAATTGTGTTGTTCTAAAAGTGAAGTTTCCTGGACTGTCACACTGAAGTTTCATATCCAAATAGCCATACTTGACTGCACAATCTCATAAAAAGGATATAGTCAGAATTGTACAGTGTAAACTTGTGTTAGGACATAGTAATTTAATAGTTAGTCTAATGGCCAAATGGTCAAAATTTCATTTTTGGTGCACCCCTTGTTACAAAAGGTTTGAATGGTACATTGCAAAGACACATACGGAAACCCCTTAAGGAAACTTATTGTCTTGAAAAGTCGAAAATATTCACATTTGTTTGGAGTGACCAATGGCCAAGATTGTCATTTTATTAAATAGAGGTAGGGGTAGCATTTTGCTCATATTTACTTTTGTAGTTGCTTTGTCTTACTGAAAAGGATACCAAAATGTTTGGGAAGAACAGTTTCACATTTCAGTTACCAAAACAAATATTTAGGACTTTTGTTAGTACACTCAAGGAGGTCAAATGTCATCTAAGGTCAATTTTTTGTCAAATTTTCAAAAAACTTAATTTTTGTTTTTCATCATGCAACATAGAAAAATAAATTAATGATTCTAATAATATAATTATTAGAAGGCGTCTTAACCATTTTAGTGTCATTCAATGTGAAATTACGCATGTTGTGAGGCAAAGTAAAATCAGTGTGTCAGTTAGCCAGGATATGGCAAAATTGGGGGTAGGGAAATTGATTTCTTTGTAATTTCTTCAATTTTCATTGCGTCTCAGTAAATAATCACTCAAACTGATTGAAAAGACAGATTTAAGAAACAACAAATAAATTGTATGTAACTTGAAGTTTATTAAGGTACACAATAGTGTCAAAGTATATGTAACTGCATTTTCTCTGTTTGGCTAGTAATTTTTTCTGAATAGGCCGTGTATCCTGTGTGGTTGCCATTTTGGGTTAAACATTAAATTTTTGAAACTGTACATAAAATTTTAAAAAATTAAGTCTATAAGGCCTCATACTACATAGTTGAAACTTCGCACAAATATTCCTTACATGTAATATAGCCTAGCTAGCTCCCTTACCAAAAAAGAAGTCTTCATGTAGTATTCGAGAAGTGGTATATCTTAGTATTCGAAGACTTAAATAAGTAGTTATTTTAGTATTCGAAGACTTACATAAGTGGTTATTTTAGTATTCGAAGACTTCTTCCCATAGCCCCTTAATGCGCAAAATAACCACTTAATGCGCAAATAAGTGGTAGTTAAGTATTCGAATGGGCCGAAATATTTAAA
>JAOXYB010018516.1:0-35127 GCA_028565635.1 Phoronis ovalis | reverse complement strand
GCAGCATCAATGTCGTTTGGTGCTTCTGGGAAAACGGTTTGAATGGGAAGTGGGAAACCAGATTCCAAACCAGCATGGCGACCAAGACGGTATATTTTATCACCTGCAAATAAACATACATATTACAGCTGCTATGTCAACGAATGACCTCTAAACACTCACAAACCACACAATATATTGAAAAGAGTAAGAAACTTAACTAAATATGAATTAGCACATTTCAAAATTTCCAATATACAGTTTCTGACATCAGAACAGCTCTCTAACAATCCAAAGTGTTGTCACACAATATCGCAACGCATATATTTATAAGAAAATTGCAGTTACAATACTTATATTATGCATAAATTCTCATGTAACAGTTCATACCTTTAAATACATAGGTCTGGTCATCCACAGCGAAAGTTGCAGTATCAATAGACATAGAACAATAGTGTGGATCAATGCGACCGGAAGAGGTAGTAGTCGATGGTGTAGTAGGCCTGGTTGATGGTGTAGTATCCGGGGTCCATGGTTTCCCACCGTATAAAGTTTGAATACCGATGATGTCATCATAGCCAAGTTTTAGATCAGGGGTGTAGTCTTTGGCAAATGGCCACATGATGGCATCTTTTACGTTAGAATGGAGAAGGCCTAGGCTGTGACCAAACTCGTGAACGGCTACTCCGAGAAGATTTGCACCTACAAAATAGGGAAATGTTCAAAATACTATTATAGAAAAACACTATAATGTACATTTTGTCAAAGAATAATACTATTTAATTATATGCATTTAGTAAGTATGTTCTCATTCGAATAAAATCTACGTCTTATTAAATAATTCTTATGACGTGTATGATGAAAAGAAATATAGTTAAATCCGATACAACGAACTTAAAAAATATAAAATCCTGAACTGCATGTTTAAGAAATGAAAAACGAGCCGCTGTGACAGTTTCGTATCTACAATTCAATCTATAACTTGGGGAAGTTTGAAATGTAGAAATCGACAGTTTCTAATACAACCCCGACTAGTATCTTACCCGAGGGAGAATTTAGAGTCCAAACTTCTGCTTCGTCAAAGTGAGCGTCTCCCGAGATTGGGTTTGAAGTGCCCATAGGAAAGAAAGCATGAGCTAATGTTCCCCACTGCGCATCAAATGGATAACCGTCACCATGATCACCATATGCAAATTTGATTTCGATGTCAACTGTACCGAATGTCTTTTTTGTAAACGTTAGTGGTGTCTTGTCACTCCAATACTGAAAAACACAAAATACCTGAAGTCTCCTGTGACAGAATTGACAATTCTTTAAAATAAAACAAATTAGACATTTTGATAATGTTTTTAATTTCTACGCGTGTAATTAAGTGCAAAACTTTTTTAAAATGCTAAAAATGTATATTTTTTTGTAATATTATAGTAAGCCATACTATGAAAAATTAAAAGTACCATCAAAATATAGTCTTAATAAGCTCGCAATACAAAATTCTATTTCTGCTTTTGTTGAAAGGAACATGCGTGCGGTATGTGACAAAAATGTGGGACCTACCTTAAATGCTTGGGCTATTGTGAGATCTACTTCTTGTCTACTTAGTTCGGGTGTGTAGTTATTTATGCGATAGGTTAAGTCCTTGTGGTCCCATTTGCCACCTGTAAATATGAGTACGAAAGGTAAATATCACTTTATTTTTGTACTCGTTGTTCCATAATTAGATGCGAGTAATTTGTTTGAATCGCAGAGAACTGGTTACGGAGCAGACTAACAACTACACAAAAAATCTTAAATAAAATTAAACCAAAATAAAACATGCGCGATTCCGTAATGATGCAAGCAGGAAATAATTTGGAGATTGTTTACTTACATTACTTTAATTTTCCAAAAAGAAACAAAAGGTTGGCCTATGAAAAGATGTTTACCTTGAAGAGCGTATCTTTTTCGCCTTGTTGGTGCATCCTCATTTTCATTCTCGTCATGATCATTATTACCACAACGTGGACTGTCCATCATCTCACGTGTAGCAGCGTCAAAAACACCTGGTATGGAAATATAAATAACATTAGTTCACACTTACGTGGTTTTAACCAATCAGCTTTCAGTATTTCCGTACTGAACGATAAAAAAGCTAACAGTTCTTTTTTCGCTGATATGTTCAACGATATACATGCGAAAATCGCTTGTGTGAAGAAAGAGCTTCGACACCACAACATACATATACTAGTCAAATTTAGAAACCATTTCATAGAAATTATAATTACAATACATATAACTGGTATCGGTAATGTGATGGCAGCGCCATAAAAATTCAAATCCAGAAAGAATATTCTAAAAAACAGCCTATTTTAGTACATACCGCTTTCAGGAATATTAGCCATATTCTGGAACTTTTTAAGAGCAAGTTCTTGTGCATGTGGGGTCGTCGGCTCTCTGCTCGTTGGTCGTTTCATGTATCCGAATCGCATCAGATAGTCCTATATAAAAAGAGGTAATTTAGTTGATAATATGGCTTGCATATACTATATATAGTTCACCTACTAACGGTTTTATGTTACTCTTCTAGTCTAGTATATTTGCTTTGAAAACTTTAGTTTCAATTAAAAAAAATATTAATACATGTTAGCTATTCAATTAAAGAATCACTCATAAAGCACTCATTAATTTTGTAGGAAGTGCATTCTGTACGCACTGTGATAAGAGAAGGATGTCCCTTTTTTATCTATTACTCATAATTTTATCTGCTTATAATGATAAATTAAGAAAATTGTAGTGACATGTTATGGTGAACATAATTACTATAAAACGAAATATTCACATGTTAAATGACCACCGAATGTTATAACTACTGCTGTTGGCAAAACACATATTTTAGGAAGCACAAATTAAAGTCCGTATTCCATGATGTGACTAACAGACCAAGAACAAATGTTATGTAAATACCCTTCAACAGACAAAGCATTATTAAGATATATTTATAGAATTTTTACAGCAGGTTTTTTTCCGTTTTTCTAAGACTAAACATATGACAAAATGCCAATAGAATTTAAACCAACTGTGTTTACTGTGGAAATTGTTCCTTTAAAAGTTTGATTCGTGTTTTACTTAGCGGTTTATTATTTAGCACAGTAGGATTTAATTAAAGATAATATTGGAAAGGGTGCAGTAATGAAATCAATTTAATTACAGCATGCTGCAAAAATGTATCGAAATCAAAAATTTAAATTGCTTACGGGTGGCAAAACATCTTTAAGTTTGGTGCCAGGCCATAGTTTTCAATTTTTTCTAAGGTCCATTTGCGGTGCAGCGGTAAATGCACGTAGAACTGACACAACCAATCTGGGCTATGATTTCTCTTGCTGTTTTTTAAGATAAGCTAAACTGTATTTATAAAAATGTCTTATAAACAAAATATATATATATATATATACAACTTACCATTCCCTCTAAAGGTGGAACTTCCTCCGCTGCGTCTCTCGCTGCTCTATCTCCTTCTCCATGTTCTAATGCTATCGGTCCACAATAAATATATGCAAAAACACTAAGAAATACTAAAACTTTTAAAGACATTTTGATTCTCTTACCACCTGTATCGACGACGGTCTGTTAACAAGTGAAGAGCTTTGTTTTTTGTTAATGATTTTCTGTAATATTATCACCCTTCGATCAAAGTTCACTTAGTGTTTACTTCAATTATCCCAGTTGATACACTGTCCAGTCCTGCTTATGTTTAATTTCCAACCAGTGTATCTTACAAGTTTTTATTTCACTATTCTGACTTTCCTTAATGAATTTATGCCATTTATACCCTTAATCTGAGGATGTGTTTTGTTGTTTGATTACTCTTTCGTTTGCTTCCGATTAAGGACAATAACAAACATCCTCTTTTTAGAACCAAAGGAAACAAATATTCCTTATATGGTAAATGACGTCACCAGCAGGTGAATGAGTAACACCAACGAAGAAGACCTTCCTTCTGTATTTGGGAGAAACAAGTAATTCAGTAATACAATGGTTGACTTGAAAAAAGAATTATTTTAAATGGTGTGTCGTCTTATTTGAAACAGCTGATATATCACTTAACACGGTTTAAGTCGAAGAAATGTAGACACATATATCTTTCTCTTTATTTTGTTCGTGAGACTAATAATAGTGTCAGCTTTGCACTGAATATTTTTATTATATGTATTATATGAACCTTAAAAATTACTAGTAGTTTTCAGTCATATGAGTATTGAGGACAATAGTTATATTGTAAAGATTATGGGGATTGGGTACTCTACTCTACTCTACAATCCTACGTATGATACTAACAAATATTCAGGGCAAATATTATTTCACCCTTATGAATTATTTGAAGGAAATAAACATAAACAAATTTTTATATTATGTTACATTACAAAAGATTACCGTCGTTTACTGCAATATATGTAATATGATCACTAACATGTACACAGATTATATTTCTTAACGTATGAATGGAATTTGTTTTCATATCAAATTTTATTATTGCAAATTATACATCTTTGAACTTTTTGTGACCTTAAAGGTTAACTTCACTATAAAGGTATAACGAAAGTTGAATTAGGTGATATCTCGTAATAGTTGTTTTCACATTTGTGCCAAACTGCGTACAAGGAAACCGGGCACAAAACCACTGTTTCACAAACGGAATCTACAGTGATGTTTTAGCCCTAGAATACCGGGATAGTCACACATCCTATAGTTTGAAGCACCCAGTTTAGCCGCAATTATACGCTATTATAGGCCCTATTTCCGTTGTGGTGAAAATGTATGTGACCAACCTGGCATGGTCAAACGGTTATCATTTTTATTAAGAATCTACAAAGTAAAGGTGAACATAATATGTAGTGGTTACTTGCATGCGTATAATCTCGAGGAATCTGTAATGAACTGTAATGTTATCGATTGTTATTCAGTTATAGAAAAAAAAAACATATTAACAACGTTCTTAATGATCATACTCGTAAAAATATTTCATTCCATAATACATTGTATCAAGGTAATCATTAAATTATAAATTATACATTGTAGTGTGATCTCAGATTGGATAGTTTGCTTGTTTTTCTTAATGCATTCATCTGTATTTTTCATATAGAAAAGCAAATGAACTTGTTTATATATAGTAACTAAAAGTCAATATATATTTTAGGAATTTTAATGATAATACTGAAAGCGTCTCATATAGGGAGAGTATTTTCGCACATCTGATATCGTTAGCGGGTCACTTACCAAAGAAAGGAAGTGTTGTGACAGTGAACCGGGAGCCGGCGTAAGAAAAACTCAAGTTAATCGTGCAACTTGCTGACCAATAGCTAAACTACCCAAGCTTTCGATAATTCAACTTACTGATTACGGAATTTTGTAAAACTAATATTTTTAAATAAAACGTTTTTAATTTTTTGACTATTTCTTTTTTTCTATAAAAAGAACTTAGTAACAGTAAAAGGAAATAGTAAAAATATAAATTGTACTTTTATGCTAATTACAGACTCTTTCATTTATACCTATAAAATATCCTATAGCTTTTAAATATTTTTGCATATCGACAAGATATTAACTTTTAATTTCTTGCTTAAAAAAAGTTCTGTTCGCCCGTATTTATTAGGCTTTATTATTCATTTTTCAAAGTAGATCGAGATTTTGATGTCATAAAGAAGAATTATTCCGGATTAGGTCAGAATTGTTCCGGAATCAGTACATGTGACTTATAATGAATGCCCGGGGATGAATACCTAGTGACTACAGTTCCGATATATTTGTCATTTGAATACTTCTGAAAAGAAACTGGAATAGGAATGGGCGTAAATGGTTAAGTACTCAAAAACAACAATGAAAAGTCATCAAGTACATTAATTAAGATTGGTCATGCTCATATCTGCGCAACAAATCTATGACACGTTCGAACAATTACGTCCAATTCTGGGGCCCAATTACAGTGATGCAAAAACAAGTAATCTTGTACCGACCATTGTCTGTTTACATAACATATTTGTCTAAGCTACGTCATCTATAAGTATTTCTAAGTAACAATACTTTATTGTAGAGCTCTAGGAATTAGCTTATCGGTTTTCTAAATAAATAAACAAATTAAAAATAGCCGTTAAAAAAACGATCCAGTACACGTAGATTCTCTCAGGAACCCTTATTTAACCTCAGAAATATCCTGAAAATAAAATCACACAAACTATTTATCCCGGGCTATAATTGACAGAGATAAATTAAAGAAATAAACAATTTAGGCAAATAAGATAATGACGTAAAAAGATATATTTGTTTTAAAATAGAAATTATATATCAGGTGTATTGAATTTCAATGTAGAAATAGCAAAGGGAAGATTGGATACACTTTTATTGTGTATTTTGGTCCGATGATTATAAAATATTATACTCAATTAGTTAAAAAAACAATTTTCGCATGCTTCAAATACATTGAAACATTAGATTCGAAATAACAATAATAATTAAATTAAGACATACGAAGGAGTATACTGACTGTACAATCATACACATGTGCCATTAGGGGGTCATTGCCTCCAGGTCATTGCGCAGGCGAAATGTAATCGTCTAAATCACAGCCCCTAATAATATATGTGGGTTGTGAGTGAAGGGGCGGGTGGCCCATTGCTTGTTAAATTAACTATTTCTTATTATTTTCTGATATCACTATAATTATAATGAATCATATGATTATGATATTACAGAGTACAAACATTTTAAAATGTAGTTGGAAATTTTTAGAGAGAGAAATATGCACATTCTCGATGGAAGTCTTACTATAGTTATATCTTTGGTTGAGGGAGGCCAACCTAACCAGCGTCCCGGGGCCAGCGTGGAGTACGTCCAGCCGTCAAAACGCATTCGCGCACCTGTGTCTTACTATTCGAACCCTTTTCCGGGGTTTGCACCGAAATTCCTGCTGTTCGAGTCTCCGGAAATCTCGCACTTTTTATACTATTAGTTTTTATTCCACTAATGTTTCTAATCTTGAAGGTGCAATTGTATTGTATAGAAATTAAGGTCTGGCTGGTGATGATATGTATCTGGAAATTATAAATAAATGGTTTTATAAGAAATAATGTTATTTTTAATTATGATTAAAATATAAATTTAATTCATTGCTTAAATTTTTAAGTTTGATTATATTTTTCTTATTTATAATCATTATATATAAAAAAAATGGAACTTTAGAAACAGGTAATTTTTTGTTGTAAAACATATATAAACACTGGAAATATATAATATTTTGTGTTATATAAAATGTTTTGTCAAACTAATGAATTGTTAACATTTTTAGCCATGCTATCTAAGCAAGTCTTGTCCGCTATCGATGGTTGTGTTTACGTTATTAAGCGACCTTGGCCTTCTCTTGTTACCTTAGCAATATGCGCAAACAAGTTGCGCAGAAGACAAGGCACCTTTCAGAAGCACGGTACACAAAATCAAACATTCAACACTTTAGGACGTTTTAAAATTGTTGTTCTATAAGCAAACCTCGTCTTTCAGTGTTCAGATATCCAGATATAGAAAGTAAGCCTTAACTGTGTTACTGTAGCTTTGTTTTAGTAGGCTATTTTCGTAGTTTTTAAAATGCCTCACCTAAAGCAAGCTAAGAAATCGCAACCTCTGTGGAAAGAATGGGATTATCAAGCAAACAAGAAAGGAATACGACATACGGTGTTCTCTGTAAACGGAGACGAATATACAGGAGAATGGTTAGACAATTTGAAACACGGTAAGTGGATAAATATGTAAACTGTTGGAAACCATCTAGATTGTTCATATCTGATCCAGCCAGTAAGTAAAATAGACGGCAGTTCCAAGGTAATCATAATCACAGCACTAGATTTGTTACTTTTAGTCTTAACCGGTCTTAACTATACCTAACCTGCGTTAAGGCTGCTAACACAGGAAACGTTGTGGTTACTCGACAACTACTTTGTATGTTATCACTTTTTAGTTTCTTTGAGATTAATATCATTGAATATCTTTACTGGCTGGACGTGTACTGAGCCGTACATTTTTACAAAAAAATTGTAAAACGTTTCATAAGTTTATTTTGTATCCAATAATGCAACTAAATTTTACCCTTTTTAACTAGGAAAGGGTACATACAAATGGAAATCTAATGGTGCTCTATATGATGGTGACTGGGCAAAAGGGAAAAGAAATGGTTTTGGTACGTACAGCTTACCAACAAAAGATGGAGGATATCAAAAACAATACTCAGGGGGCTGGAAAAATGATAAAAGACATGTAAGTATTGTTTCACAAATTTGTTAGTAAACTGTGTGTGTTTATACATACATATACATGTATATGGCTTTTAATTGTTAGTCTTCTCTTTCCTTAAATGTCTGTTAAACGGTGGAGAATATTTTTGAACATTTGTAAGGGATGAAGGATATTTTTTGCCAGATTGATGCATCCTGCAAATTTATGTTGTAAAAACTGACATTATTGGTGAAAACATTATTCTGATTCTTAGTCAAAAACTGCTGCTACAAAAATTAGCTTGTACATTGTATTAGTAAACTAGGCAAAGGTATAATCATGTAAATTGGAAATCCTACATTTTTTTTTAGCATATCTTGAAAAGGAAAATGTTTATCTGCATGACATTTTGTTTTTTCAGGGTTACGGTTCTATTTTTTATGGAGCAGATGAATTCTATGAAGGCGAATTTTATGCAGACAACCGCAGTGGTTGGGGACGCATGTATTTTGCTGATGGTAGTATATATGAAGGAGAATGGTATGATGACATGAGGAATGGACAAGGGATGCTTAGATTACGTAAGTTGACAACTACTTTTTATCTGTCAGTGCTATTATCACATAAGAGAGGAAATTCAAATAGATTTCAAGGCTTTGCAATCTGATTGGGTTGAATTTACAATTGCACCATTTATCAAAACAATTTAAGATCAAATGTTAATTGAGTTTTTAAAACATCTCCTCTTTTCAAAATTTTAAACTAATAAGTTAAAGCCCAATACTAGACTAATGTTAGTCGGCTCTGTAGTTTAAGATAATGTGTAATTTTTTTTTCTAAGAAATAATTTTCCTAAAAAGTCATTTAAAAGATCTGTCTAAAAATTTAATGTGAAGGACAAAATAATCTGGCAGTCTTAGCTTTGAATTTAAAGGAGAAAAATATATGGCACTCCAAGCTTTACACAGCCAGAAACATAATATATAAAGCATAAACATACAGCAGACCACATAAAACTTTAAGCATTATAAACAGCTTTTGCTTACCAGTTTATTCTGGCAACTGTTTTATGTATTTTAGTACTATGAATGCATTTATTAAAAAACTTCCAATCAATGTTTCTAACGACTGATGTCAGTGTAGCCCAATACCTGTTTAGTGTGAATTCTCAAAAATAAGGTCAAGGCTTTTATACAATAAATATGGTGGTAACTTACTTTTTTTGTTAAATGTTTACATTTAACTATCTCATTTGTGGCATGTTTAATTTTTAAAATGCCATTAATGGCCAAACTGACATATTTTTAAAGACAACTTATTATATAAATAAAAATAAATAAATCTCCAAATAAATCTGTAGTTATATGACAGGCTCCAACTATTATTAACAAAGTCACAACAAATTTTGTGCAACTGGCATATGTCCCAAGGTTTTAATAATGTTTAACTACCAAAATATCTGTGTGTAAACGTAACTTTTGCTTGCAGACATATCTGATCCCTGCTTGTTGATGCATTGCTATTAAGCCAGTTATCCAAGATATTTTTAGTCTGTGGCAGCACCAGATCTCACACTTATTTATATTATCAATTTGTAATCCTTATAGCAATGATTGCTGCTAAATTAATAATTTTTCTAATAATCTTATACAAAAAAAAGTAGAATAATACGCAAAGCATTTGCATGTTTATTAATTTTTGCCTAAACTATCTTACAGCCAATGAAAATAGGTACGAAGGTTCATGGAAAGATGGCAAGAAAAATGGTCCAGGAAAATTTTTCTTTTTAGACAAAGGACAATTAATGGAGGGAGTTTGGTTAAATGATATTGCAAAGTGTAGTCAAGTCAATGATTTCGGTAGAGAAGGAGCCCCTGCACCTACACAATATCCTATACCAGAGGTGAGTGCATGACCAAGAGTTATCTTTGTTTCATTTCTTGTTGCATTTTCTAGTGACTGCATGGTTGCCTCATAAAACTCCTGTAGTGCATCATAAACTATATAGTAAAGTACACTCCCAGGTGGTGCAGGTAATATGAAAGTGGGTACCCATGTTCCAACATTGCTTTTTCAAAACGCCTATTTTGGAGTGATCCTTGACCTCCAAAATTACCTGGTCGTAGTGACATGTTGAAAGTTGTATTAATTAATCTGTACTGACCAAACAAAGTAGTAGGGACGACCCATAGAAACAGTGTCTTTTCAACCCCTTTTCATGATTTTGGGCAAAAAAATACCCAAATAGCATAATGTGTGTTACGTACACTCTCATGGCTCAAAAAACATATACTAGCTTCCACATGAAAATATGTTGGAACTTTCATATGGACTGCTCTAACCTGTAACACAATACCATATATACATGTACATAGACAGACATCAGTCAGTTAGAAACATTAATTGGATTTTATAAATTGATTGTAGTTATAATACTAATACACAATATCTTCAATAAACTGAGCTCCCTCTGTTAATTAAGTGCTTCAGCATATAATACACAGTTTCTATTATAAACTGGGCTCCAGCCTCTGTTACAGTGTATATAAAAACACTGTGTTTTGATATATATATGTCTGTGTTTTCTCTGTTTTCTGTGTGGTGTTAATAGACTAGAGCCAATTTTTTTTAAATTCAAACCAATTTTGAGTAAGCAAGATAAAACTTTTTTATTCTTTAAATTTAAAGGTAAATTAAGCATTTCAGTCAATTTTTTTTAATTACAAGACATTTATTTCAATTATCTATCACAGCCGACTAATGTCAGTGTATACAATACATTGACAGTTGTAATTCAAAGCTCCACAGTAATCTAGGCAGAATAATATAGCACTTGAATTTAATTCCTCAAATTGTAATTCAATATTGCAATAGAATCTTTATCTCAATACCTATGTTTGCAATCTGTGAAACAATTAATACTTTGATTCAGTCTTGACAATATGCCACTGTTTAAAAAAAGATCAGAAATTTAACTGAGTTCCGATTTGCTTTTAATTATAATGTAACATTCAGGAAAAGGGTAATTTACAAGTCCTTTGAACTATTCATTTATTCGGCTAATTATTAAATTTTGAGGAATTTTTTAGTAGCATAAAATAGTTAAAATTTAGACCGCAAAATACGAAACAACCTGTCATGATGATGAATTTATACATTTGTTTCCAGGTAAAACTAGCTGATCCTAATCAAGTATTACAGGAAGCAGAAGAAATATTTCTACAAGATCAGGAATAAATAATTATGTAAAGACTATAGTAACACAGAGGTCAGCAAGTAAAATTGCAGATTCAAGAATTCTGTCGCATGCTACATAAAGTACTGGACAACATCGCGATGGAAGAGATTGTGTTTGATTCGATACTCTTTGCAATAAAGTGCATGTGACTGCAAGAAACAATGAAGAAAATATGACATTGACATAGTAGCATTTACATGAATGGAAAACCTGTCATAATTTAATAACAGATATCATTTGTGTTGTCAGGTAGTTATCCAGGGTAGTGCAACATACCAAAACTAACCTAATAGATATATGTAAAGGTTGCTGTTACTCCTACCACTTACTGAAATATGTTCCCAAACTGACAATCAAAAAGCTTCCTTACAAGTTTTGTACCCCCCAACTAATACTTGGACTTGATACTTAGTTCATCCTTCCCTGGTTTGTGTCTTTCCTGCCGGTTTCTTGATTGTGTAGTGACTTTTGTTGTGCCTTAAGATATTTACAATATGAAAATGTTGTGCCTATTGTTCTAACAGTTCAGTACTGCCTTAGACTGGCATCAGTCGACAAGTTTTTTCTTCCCGTAACTACTTAAAATAAGTTTTAGATACCATTTTTGTTATTTGATATTTAACTCAAGTATTTTCAATTGCAGAGATTTGCCGACTAGTAATAGTCCAGCATTTAGTGTCTTGGATATGTCTTTTGTATATAGTGGTTTTTCCCCAATGTTTTATTTGGATTATAGCAACTGCCTTAAGCCCTTAGATTTTCCTTGAAACTGCTGAAAGACAAATGATCCACTAGTCGCAAGTGCTTCTATATATAAAAGTAAGTTCATTCTTACAAATTTGTATAAATGTGTATATTTGTTCATAAATTTAGAATTATTAATATATTTAACTTTTAAGCATAACACAAACAATTTTTTTCTTGCACAGGTATATAATTCAGTCACTTAAAAAAACAAAGAATTTTTGAAAAATGCTCAAGAATATTTAGATCACAAATCAATTCAAGATAGAACAGTGAATAGTCCATTTTATTGTACATCCTTTTATGCTACTACTGTTTGCAATGAATTGTGACCATATGGTACTATGCTGTTGAAGAATTATTTATCACAACATATCGTGTAACCACAGGATCACATCTAGTTGCAAATGGTAGTAATCTCGCAAGATTTGGCGAGAACACTATTACTGTAGCATAACAGTACTATATCAGACACATCTATATAACAACCATTTACTCTGTGGTAAGATTATATCCAGTATATGTGGTATATGTTAGATACCTGAGGAAAGTGGCACTTGTGTCTGGCTTTACCACAATGCACAATATCAGTGTCCTGCACAATGTTCAATGTATCTTTGTTTAAGTTTTAAGGATAAATCATGAATAAATTATTAACTTTTTTAACATATTTGGAGACTCTTTAAAATAATTATTGGAGGATGGGAGTAAGCATATACCATAAGACTTACTGCATTTCTGTAATTGTAGCAACAGTAACAAAATTTTGATTTTCAATGCTAATTGCATGTGTTTACTAACAAAAGCATACTTGCACTATTAATTATTTTATGATGAATATATGCAACTTCAGAAGAAAGATTTCACAAGGTGGCAGCACTTTCACTAGTTGCATTACCTTAACCACTGTTATCACACCATCACCAAAAATATTATTACTACTGTTGCTGCACAGTGACAGCATTAGGAGTTATGTATGTATTAAATTAAACATTTGAAAATGGCTTTTAGTAACATCACAAATAAAAGGATAACTGTGCAAAACTCTCATGATATCATTTCAGTAGTCTGCAGTTTAAACATAGCTAAACAATTACCATGTGACAAATTTTTTTCATGTATGTTATTTATATGTTGGCTAACAGAGGTAATTGATTCCACATCGGAAGGTCCCATCTCTTCATACGGTTTGTATTAATCCAGAAGCTGTTGCATTACTAGAATCTAGCTGTGTTGCCATACATTCTAATTCTGCCAGACTCTTATTTGTCTTCTCGTATTGATGCGCAATTAATTTACGATAAAAGTGGACAGAAAATCCTATAAATATCAACACAACGGGTGCCACGAGTATCGTAGAAGCTAAAGCAGCATTTTTACTAACTTGAACAAACTTCACCCAACATAAAATTGCAATTTCTGCTAAAAATAATAATATGCCCAATCCTGTAGATAGCCCCCAAGCAAGTTCAATGTACCATTTTAACTGATCATGTGGACTTTCATGTACTGCACTAAAACTATGTACATTGCTGACTGCTTCTATGTTTGGTAGTATGCAAGTTCCAATCATCAAGGCAAGGACATGTACAGAAACTAACAATGTTGTGCACACACTGAATGCTATTAGAAGACCATCAGGAATAGTATTGTCTACCTGTATTTCAACCATGGCTACCTAGAAAACACAGTGTATATATAAGTACAAGCTATAGGCACATGTCATGTCAAATGTTAGTCATGGGTATTGCTGACGGTTTCTTAAAACATTGTCTACATATTACCCGGACAGCTTTATTTTGCGGTATGGAAGTGTGATACAATGGGTGATAAAATGCAAGATATCTTCAACATTTTTTTAGTTACATCTGAATTATATACATCTTTGGTTTACAGAGCTCATCACCCGCTTGGATGCAGATGGATATTCATGATGCTGGTTGAACATGCGTAAATCTATAGCGGTCTTACTCAAAATTTAAAACCAATTAACTGGTAATTGGTATATTAATTATTATTACTAATAATTTGAAATTGTGTCTTATATTGTCATACGTGTAGCAAGTCTGTTTTCATTCCCAGGGTATCTTACGGAACTAACTTACCATAGCGAATCCTGAGAGCAGTGCAGACGTTCTACTTATCGCCTTTAACTTCGCTCTGCTCAAATACAACCTTCTCCACGATACAGCAGATACTTGATTCGACATCCCAGACATGTACGGCCTACCTAAACCGCTACCAATCCAATCATTCCCTATGGGAACTTGCATGAATATTACTTTACCTTAAGTAGGATAACTGATAATCGCTTTATGGTAGTCTCTTTAAAATCTGATAAGCTAAATCTAATAAATAGCTCATAAATATTAGATGCCAATATATTCCCCAACTTGTTGCACACCAGCAGCTTTGTTTATTACATTTACGCATGCGCCGAATGAATTCACACACTTTGATGACGTTTCAATAAATGTGTATACCTGGTGGCGCTAACTTAGGTTTGAAATATGATAAGTCGTGATTCTCTTTTGCTGCTGTTTTGTTCGTTATTTGGATAGTTTAAGGATAATATTATATAAAGAAATGTCAGCTGAGTCAGAATCTGGGCGTAAATTGGTTGGTATTAGTGATCATGATATAGTTTTCATTTATTTTCGCCGGTCCAGTATCCCATTGTGTTTGTATAGGCAATCGGCCATTTTGTTGCTGTATGAAGCTCCGATTCAGACCTTATCACTTTATCAAGCCTCAAAAAACAAAAATACTAAAATTCCTCATCCTTTCTTGTTTGTTTTGAATGGACAGGTTAGCTCTACGGTCTACATAATCAAATTTGAATCATGTTTGTTTCCCTACTCGCAATAAATAAGATTTTTTCTATTAGTTCATCGTGATAAGCTGCTTGAACGTGCCGTTATCCTGTTTTTGAATAATTTTCGATCCTTTAATTTCGAATAGTTTTGTAAATACTTATCACAGAGAAGACATCTTTTTACCGAATTACGCAGAATTTTTAGCTGCAACTTTTGCTGGTAAAATTTTGTACTTATGTATCGGTGTAATAAAATAACCTTTTTCTAGACAAACGCTCATTTAGGCTGGATACCAGCCAAAAAATGTTACATTGCGACATGCTTCAAAAATTGTCGTTTGTGCTTTATTTTCGAAATTTTGTTCTTACTTCTATAGTGTAAAAGTTGTACAAATTTCATATCTCGCTGAAATAAATAGTTTCATGGAGAATTTAACTTTAAACGCTTGACAAAACTTGAAAATTTTGCTATGACAGTGGGGCGACGTGCCATATTACTAACATGCGATGGCGGAATTTTTCGGATTTTTAATGCTCTAACTTTATCGACTTTGATATATTGTTACTTATTTTTTTATCAATCCTCTTTATAATTTGTAGTTTTTGAACCTAGGCAACAAGTTATTTAACTTATAATAAAAGATATTTAGAAGAATAATTTTTAGTTATATTTTTCAGTTTTAACCAGGGTTTTGGCGATCTCAAAATATTTCGTAAAAGTCGGTCTGAAATTTTATATTGATAACTTTTTCGAAAGGAAGAAAGATATTTGTGCCGATATTATAATTTTGTTGGCTGGTAATATTATGACAGAATCTTTTATTTCTATGAATGTTAAAAACAAGTATAAATTTTTGTGTGAATGAGTTATAAAAAAAAAATAGATACAGACAGTCGGCGTTCATGATTATAATGACAACTAAGCCAGCGACGCGTACTCTTGTTCTTGCGTTTTACACTTAATATTAGATATTATGGCATTTTTATTATATAATAATTGGAGAAAATTTTGATTCTCTCATCAATTTTGCTCTTTACTTGCTCTACAGCAGGTGCTGTGACAGGTCGTTATTTTTTTTTCTTTTTTCGCCAATTTAATAAAACAGTATTTGTAAACGTAGATTTCTTGTACCTAGTTCCGTTTCATCTTATATTTCTGGCTTAAGTTTTTTGATATACATAGCTAGGATTTACTGACACATAATATAGCAAGATTCACTCGTCTGTTACAAAAACAATTTTTACAGAAATAGGTGTTGGTAAATTTTAGTAACATAAGCATGTTTTCAGCGCCAGAAGGAAAGACGGGTGTATACAGACGAAGTGAGTGATGACGAAATCGAAGGAAAAAGAACGTTTAATTTGGATGAAAAGCTTGTCAGTAAGAAATATAATTCCAAGCTGGTAAAGGAGTTAAAACCTGAAGGTACGTACTAATTAAGGAAAAAAAATGGCATTTCTGAAATGCAGCCTGAGGCTATGAGTTGTGCGGCACAGTGGACTCCAGGGAGATGAGTCGTGAATATTTTTAATACGGCAGCAAATGTAAATCGATGTATTAAGGCATATCAATTGATCATACAGAGAATTCTAACATCCGTAAGGAGATAAAGCCTTCGACATGCTCTAACAACAATACTAAATATATTCTAGGTCACTATGTCCTACAGGCTAAAGGTCAACTTCAGTTGAACAAAATGCTAAGTGTGGGTGTTGAGTGCTTTAATTAAAAATAAATGAATATTTGTAGATTTTACGGTAAAGTACATTCAGGAAAACAGCTTATGTGAACCCATTATATTCTATGACAAAACAGGACTTGGAATGAGGTTTGTTCAAAAAATATATATTTCTTGAGAATATCCTCCCTTGCTTGTTATGAATTCTTCTGCTGTATTTGATAAGAAACCAATTTCCTTAAAATAAATATATTCATTTTTAAAGATTTATTTGATGACACTTGTGTCTGGAGTTCTAAAATATTTTTATGAAGCATAAAGGGAATAGAAGCTACTGCTTCAGCATAGTTGAACTTGTGCATGTTTTGAGAAAAAAAAATCAGTTCTGGATCCAGGATTTTACGGGGAGACATATTTTACGATATATCCCATCAGGAAATCAATTCTTTATATTGATCATGCGTATCCTAATTTATAGAATGCCCAGTGAAAATTTCAAAGTCAGTGACGTGAAGCAATGTGTTGGAAGTAGACGAATGCTAGATGTCATGGACGTCAATACTCAGAAAGCATTAGAAATGAATATGAAAGACTGGGTTACATATTACGAAGAGAAAGACAGAGACAGGCTTCTAAATGTCATTAGTCTGGAATTTAGCCATACAAGACTGGATAATTATGTGGAGTGTCCCAAACTGGTATGTAACTTGAAATTTATACATTTTGTATCAGCCGTCTGCAACATAGCTGTCTACAGTGTACTAATCTTAAGAATTTTGACATCATACTGATATATGTAGCAGTCTCGGAGGGATTTAGTGTTGGATAACCTCCCTAAACTCCCTTCAGCAAAATAATTTTCCGTTTCTTGAGAAAATATTTTGGAATTGAACTCTGCAACCTAAAATCCTGGGGTTGTCCTTTAAGTAGGAAGACAAAGGACATTGTGAAGTATAGTTCAACATTTCCAAAAACTAGATTTTTAAACTGTTTACTAGTCGCCTTGTCATCCCCCATTATATAACTGTGACATTACTTATCAAAGAGGAAAGTACAACTTTGTACAAGTTGACAACAAAAGCACAAAACTGTTCTACTTTGGTAGTATGTAAAAGAGGTCATGTTTTTAATATATTTAAAGGTATAACACTTTGAAATTTTGTCCACTATAAGACATTTTAATTTGTTTGATATTGTTTTTATTTCCTACCGTAGTGGCTTCAAATGAATTTACTGTTTGCTGGTATGACAATCTTCAAAGACATTTAAAAATCTAAGTAACAGCAGTTTCTGTTTATTTATTTTTTATCCCCTTTACAGGTGCGAGACTTAGACTGGGTTGATTGTGTTTGGCCTAAGTATTTAAAGGAGGGCCAGACAGAATCTACAAATGCTATAGATAAAATGAAGTACCCTAAAGTTCAGAAGTAAGTTTTGTCTGTGTTTGTACAAGCATATTATATAATGCCATGCTATCTGTATAAATGTAAATTAATGTATTAGGCTGAAATATTAAATTTATATTTTAAACAGATACATGATATTATATTATATCATACCATTTGATCACGAGCCACACCAGACTTGAGAAACCTTAACACTCCACCTCTTATCCAAGAGTACCGGTCATGCAAGGCGGAGTAACGGTCATGCAAGGCGGGTTAATAATGGTATACATAGTTTGTTTATTTTTTTTTAAATATAGTAATTAAATAAATATACTACTATAGATATAATCAAAATGCACACATGGTGCTATCCTTGAGGACATTGATGAATGTTCTGCTGAGTTTGCATTATATCTGCAAAAATATATTTATTAAATTAATATATTTTTAAATAGAAATATATTTATTTAATTACTATATTTTTTAAATATGCAGATAAATTATGTATACCATTACCATTTCAATCTTTAGCGCGCGCATTATTAACCCGGGTTGCATGACCGGTATTCTTGGATAAGAAGTGGAGTGTTAAGTTTAAGGTTTCTCTAGTCTGGTGTGTGTACATGCGTCGTGATCAGATGGTATGATATAATATAATATCATGTATCTGTTCAAAAATTAAAATTTAATATTTCAGCCTAATATATAATTCATATTTAAACAGGCAGTATGGCATTATTTAATATATATATACAATACAACAACTTTAAACTTGTTCATAGTTAACCTGTAATCTGGTATCATACATATTAGAGACTGCCAAAGGGATATGTTTTGTATGTCACAATATAGAATATCATATTTTAAAATTTTGAAATACTGGTGTAATTCCTGCTGTTGTTGTTCTAAAACAATATTGTTTTGAGCAATCACAGTGACATGGCGAGTTCAGTTTACTTGTTGGTGGATATTTTTGTGAATTTCATGAGATCTTTGCTTTCTAGGTATTGCTTAATGAGTGTTGCTGGTTGTTACACAGATTTTCATGTTGATTTTGGTGGGACATCAGTTTGGTATCACATACTTCATGGATCTAAGGTGTGAGAAAACATATTTGTTTATGCAAGCTGCCAAAAAAAATTACTTTGTAGCTATTAAAGATTCCCTTGTGTTTGAAAAGTTACATGCCATCAAAAATTTACAGACTTGAATACCTCAAGTAGCTTGATATGTGGAAGCAAAGGAAAAGGTTTTTCATACTTAAGAGATTTTCAGAGTTTGTTCACATCTTGTGGCAGTCAAGAAGTGTTAAAGTAACAGTATTAACTGTACACTGTGCTTGAACATTAACCCTAAGGACAGCTTGCAGTTGAGATGTCCTACTACTGTGAAACTTTTCAATTTGTTTATATGGTCAATTTTAGCTATATTTTAAATACTAGCATTTCCAACATGCACATTCAAATTTGTAAAAGATAAATAAAATTGTTTACCTTTCATAACTATTGGTCCAACAATATTAATTCAGGTGTTCTTTTCAGATTTTTTGGATGATTCCCCCGACTGAGGATAATCTTGATTTGTATGAACAATGGGTTTTATCTGGAAAGCAAGGAGATATCTTCTTTGCCGATCAAGTTAAAGAATGTGAAAGAATTGAACTCAAAGCAGGCTATACGTTTATAATACCAACTGGTAAGAACATGTTTTATTTCTGGAAAACAATTCTCAGTAAAGTTTTTACAAGATATTTGTAATATAGTTTGCTTGCAATTGTTATTTTATAAATATCCGTAAAATTTTATTTGTAATTTCCGGTGTCAGATGTAGTTTTCTTGTTACTGTCCCGCAAGCAGCTTGATATAATTGATAATAATTCAAATACAATTAGCATTTGCATCATATATTGTTATTTCTGTGTTTTACAGGCTGGATACATGGAGTTTATACTCCAACTGACTCTTTGGTGTTTGGAGGGAATTTCATACACAGTTATAACATTGAGAAACAGCTTCAAGTTGTAGAAGTGGAAGACAGAACTCATGTAAGACCTTTCATTCATTGCTTACCTAATGTGTTTAGGTCAGAAAGGAGCAGTGATGTCTAGTATTTAGAAGTTGCTGCCCAGTAGACTTTTTGGCTTGTTACTGTGTTGCTCGGTTTAACATGTATGCATAACATATAAAAGCGCAAAATAAAACCACAGCGAAATAAAACTACTGTGGATATTTATACATTCAGTCAACTTAGTGCAACGTTTGTTAATATTGTTAGCAATTGTAAGGTCTGCTGCGTCTAAGTCCTTACAGATTGAGCTGTTCATTTTGAGGTCAGTTGGTCAAATGTCAAGTTATTGTATCTTAATATATATATAGAGTTAGTGGTCACATTTTATCCCTCCTCATTTTGGTAATTGTATTTTACGTATAATTTGTATCATAGGTACCTCAGAAATTCCGCTACCCTTTCTTTGGTGAGATGTGCTGGTTTGTCTTAGAACGATATGTCCACTGTATGATGGGAAAATATCATCTAGTGAAACCAGACTCAGATGAAAGAACAACCAGATTAGAAACAGGTAAAATAAAGTTGTAAGCATCATAATTGTTTGTTTATATTTTTTTTACAAGACAGTAATCTGTCAAAGGTTGTATCCTAAAATTGACCTATTTATATTAACACATATTTTGTTTTTACAGATGACAGTGAAAAATCCCAATCACCACCCTCAGATGAAGGACCCAGTTCATTAGGTCACCGAACCAAATTTCAGAAGGAAGAATCCATAGACTATAACTCAGAGCCTCCAGAGTTGTCTCCACCACACAGCCCCATATATGAAGACCATAGTTACATTAGCAGCCCAAAAAGTCCCAGGTAACCTAACCAGCATTATGGGAACTATACATAAAGTCTGTAGTATATCACAAACTCCACAGCATATCACACATAATTGAGCAAAGCATCTCATAACTGCATATCACACAATATGGAGCAAAGAATCTCATAACAGTCTATCACATATCATGACGTGTAGCATCTCATAACTGACTATCACACATCAAGATACATAGCATCTCATAACTGCATATCACACTTTATGGAGCAAAGCATCTCATAACTGTATATCACACATTATGGGGTATAGCATCTCATAACTGCATATCACTCATTAAGTGGCAAAGCATCTCATAACTGCATAACTGTAAAGCATAACTCCACAACAATTTTTTTCATGGTATTAAATATGCTGAGTATTTAAACAATCACATAGTCATAATGAAAGTCTGCAGAAGTGGACACAGTACAGTTAACCAGAACTGCCTTAACATTCTTAATATGATTATGAATTAAAAAAACTTCAATAATTCAGGATCCAGTCATGAATCCAATCTTAGCATTTGTTCTGCTGATTTGCGGAGTTTGTTGAAAACTGAACTTAAATATTATTCAGAGTATTATTTCTGGGAATAGTGAACATGATATTGATACTGTTTGACAGAGTTCAGGGCAGTTTTGTTTTTGTTATTTATATGATTACTTCTAATCCTGTCAGAATTATGGAATTACACAAATGTCTGCCTGTGGGTCATTTATGTTGAATATTTTTTTGGGGGGGGAATTCAGTCTTTCTGTAAAGAATTTATTTCAAATAATCTATTTTGAACATATTATAAATAAATGTTAAAATGGTACTTTCAGGCCTCAACAACATCCCTCTTTTAACAGATTTCTGATTTTCATCAGATTCACTTGCCAGATATCAGCATTTTCTTCACAGTATTTATGTATTACCAAACAAATGAAGGTTTTTAAGTGTAGAAATAGATAGTTGTTTGAGACTTTGAAAGTGTTAGCAAATTTTTCACTTATCTAATAGAAAGTATGGGCGATGAATATATTGTTGATGGTAAATAATACAACGTTGCAATTAAAGCAGTTCAAACTTGCAGCATAGCGGTGACTTTTACAGTCCTCTTTGTTGCTTCTATTAAATCATGTGTATATTTACATTCTCTTTTATCTGTGATAATGTCTGTTACAGATCTCCAACTTCACCACGGAAAACCAGTTCGCCTCCTTTGGGTGAAGCAGTTATAAAATTGACTCCATTATCAGAAGTTGTCAAAAAACTGTCTAAAAATCTATCAGAATCAACACCGTTTGACAAAAGTGTGTCAGTCAGTCCACCTGTGCTAGGAGGAGGTGACTGTGAAAGCAGCCAGTCAGATGCTAAAAGTGCTGAAAACTTAAATGGCGGTAAACAAAAGCAGAAATTTTTAACTAAATGGGAAATGCGTGGATTGCAAGCCATCTTGGATCGTGTCATTGATTTACCTATCAACAAGAAGTGCATTCCGAAGGAAATTGTTGATCCTGACGCTTTGATTAAAAATGTCAAAGTAAGTATAAGCCAGCCACCTCTGCTACTTACAGTACTTGTAGAAGCATGTTCTTCCGTTTGAGTATACCTGTAAATAAATCACAAGACTTCCATTATTAGTTACTCTGAATATTAAAATGTTAATTTACCTTGTATAAGCTTATTCTTCAGGTTCAGTAGTAGTAGTACATCCTTTTTTCTCAAATAATTTTCAGCAACTTCTGAGTGACCATGCCCAAGATGAGCATGGAAAAGCTTGTACAGGTGAATCAATCATTGCAAAAGAAGAAAAGGTAGGCATCTAACCCTCTTACTATTCAAATAACAACTAAACAATTTATTTTCTTAATTGGTAAATTTTCTCTGTTATTTTCAGCATTATAGTAAAGAAATGTTAATTACGTCATACATTTGGAATCAGTAGTTTACAAATATTTGTCCCTCAATTAATAAAAGGAGAAAGGTTATATGAAGCATGTTTTGCTATACTTATCCCTTTGTGTGTATTCAAGGAAAGTTGTTTGTACTGTGTCTTGTATCTTCTAATCCAATTTTTAACCCTAAAAGGAGGAAAATTAGCTAACAAACAAAGTTAAGAAACTTTCATTAATTGTTTGTTAATCAGACAGCATTTTCTGTGAAGTGTTGTGAACTTTGTTTTAGGTATTACTTAAACTGAAATCATATACTCCATCTGGGAAGAAAAACAGTAAACCACAAAAAGGTGTAAATAAAAAATCTGCTGTCACAGGAGGAAAACATCGTAGAACTAGGTGTAAAAAATGTGAAGCTTGTACCAGGTCTGACTGCGAGGAGTGTCACTACTGTAAAGATATGAAGAAGTTTGGTGGGCCTGGCCGCATGAAACAATCATGTATCAGCAGGCAGTGTATGGCTGTAAGTATTAATATTGTAGCTGTTGTGTATGTATTTTTTCTCCTGCAGTCTGCTGTGTGCACAGGAATGTTGATAAATGGCAAATGTGTCTCTTTCTATGGATGTAATTGTTGTGTTTATTTGATAAAAGATATGCTATCTAATTTTGAAAGAAAAACAATCACTCAAATTCCAACTGGGGATTATTGACGCAGAGACACATCAATGAACATAAGCACACACGGGAATCTCGATAAGGTTGCCATATCCCTGGGTGTTGTATGGTTACGTAGTTGTCTGGAGTGCAGTGACAGTAAATTATGATCAAAAGTAATTACTTTAAATTATTTATAGCCGTGTACACGTTTAATATAAACACTGCTTTATCTTAGCCTACTCTACCAAATACATCAATCTGCCAGTTCTGTGGTAAAGATGAGCTTGAGAAGACAGCATCTGGTGAAACATACACAACACTCATGGAATGTGGAATATGCTGGGAGATTGTCCACCCTAAATGTTTAAGAGAGAAGCATGAGAATTTATCAAGTGAAGGAGTTGTGAATGAAGACTTGCCAAGCAGCTGGGAATGTCCAAAATGTTGTGATGAAGGGAAGCAGGGACAAATAAGGGTAGGACATGCAATGCATGGTAATAACGGACTTGTCCCATTTGTTCTGGGTACCCATAAATTCCATTATTTTAGTAAATTAATTATTATAATAAGATATAGTAATTCAAGCACTTTGTTTTAACAGATGCAAACAGGAGAAATAGTCTGTACCTACCCAGTCTCTGGGGCAAAAAATTAAAAATTTGACAAAATTTATTTTTTAAAAACTTTTTCTTAAATTTTAAGGATGACCTTCTGCTGCTTGTGAATCCCTTCTTCATCACCAAAATGTTCTTGCTTCCTCTCTTACAAACTGTAGTTGTCTGTATTTCAGCCAAGAGTGTTAAAAGGTGCTGGAAGAAGAATTGATAGTCGGCAAGCTTCTATTGACAGTGAATGTTCATCAGCTAGTAAACAGTCATCAGAGGATGGTACTGATAAGGTGGGTGAGGAGCAAGTCATTGATAAAGTGGAGGTTAAAGAAGAAAAAGCATCGCCTGAGGCTTCTGCTGTAATGCAAAAGGTACAGTGGCTTTAAACACAGATTCGACATCGCTGAAGGGTGGATCTTTGTTCTTATGTTTTAGCAGGTTGTTTGTAATTTGTAGTGAATTTATTGTTGATACTGAAGGTCTACTTAATTCACCCTTAAATCTGCCTTATAGTTTTTTTGTTGTGAGAAGACGTTTTTTGCTTTACATGTGTTTTGACTTCAATCAGTAACCAAAATTCTTTCCACCTCTTCAACACATTCAATCTCATTTGGTCTACTTTGACGTTTAGTAATAGATAGAAAATACTGAGATGTTACAGACTACCCTTACCCACCGCTTTCAGTACTTTACTTTTGTCCAAAGATCATTACTGTAAAAGATTGATGATCTCACCATATATAATAAAAAAAATAAGTATCCCCTTCTCTTGTAGAAAACTCCAAAATCTCCCTTAAAATCTTCTCCAAAGTCACCTAAGATGAGTGATAAAGAAATTGATGCAGAGAAGATTAAAGAGGAGAACCTTCCATCAGGGCAAACTCCAGAGACTAGTGGAGCAAATGTCAAAACTAAAGATAATAAAGAGAAGAAACTGTTATTGTCAACAGAAAAAAACAATAAAAATGGCAGCACTAAAAAGAAAAGGGGGAGAAGTATGAAAAGAAAGATTAATGCGGATAAACCTGCGGAAGACCAAACAAAGAAGGCCAAAACGAGGAAAAGGGGAGAAAATGGTGTGGATGGTAAAGAAACTCCTCCTAAGAAGAAGGTTTTTAATTTTGTTTGATTACTAATAAGTTTATTAGCTTGCATTTATATTTAACTTTGTTTAGTTGTGTTGTGTTGTACATTGTCTTTTTGTCTTGTAACAATATATTCATTATATAAGTAAATTAAGATAAAACAGGTGATGAATATTATCATGCAAGGTAGATCAAAGTCTATTTTCTTTTGGTAATATGAACCACCTTGCACGATTGTATGTGACGGCCTTTGTTCTTGTAAGTGTATGAATGTGATATTACCAACCCAAGCCCAAAGCAAAGTGCAGAAGTCATTAAACAGTAACAGTAAAATTACTTTATAAGCACTTTTTATGAATGTTCAGGGATGTGCAATGTAACAACTGATAAAGAAAATGGCTATCTTTGCCTGACTTGAAAGGAGTAGTAGCTAAATCAATATATTATGTAAATGCTGTAATTGAACTATTGTATTAAACATTAAGCAGTATTGGAAAACAAATTTAAAGTGACTGACAGATGATGAGATTGTAAAAAAGACTCCTGAGTGATGGTTTACTGGAAACTGGTTCTTCAAAGAAGCACTTTTTAATCAGCCACGGGCAATAGATCAGTTAGGTAAAAGAGTTATCAAAATTAAACCATAAAGCTGTGCTTTTATTTCAGAGAAAAGTTGGAAAAGCCGAGAACATGGTGAAAGTAATAAAGAAGTCAGTGAAAAAGCAGTCAAATACGAGCATAGCGGTATCGAGACCAAAGAGAGAGGTAGTTAAACCTAGTAGATTTATTTAAATACCGTGTTCGGTTGATTTAGCTTCTATTTTCAATGATCTTTGAAAAGAGTGGTTTATTTGAAGCTAAATGATGGTCAACTGTTGTAATCAAAGAGTTGTAAAAACAGTATTTCTTTGTGTAAAGACTTTGTATGTATATCTTACTAACATATGCTATCACTTGTTTAGCGGGGCAAGGAAAGAGAAATTTTAAAAACTCCGTAATCGGGAGGTTTTCTTCATCCGATTATTAAAACAAACACATTCTATTATAGAATGATTTTTTTATTATTATGGTTTAAAATGTCAACTGCTCAAATTGTTAATTAACAATTAGTGATCTCAAAATTAAAAGGCAGGAGACTTGAGAAGTACGATAAAAGGGTTATTAAGTGTGTCTATAAGTCGTATGATATGATACATTACTATGTTGATGTGTGCATTTTCTATTTGTTTTAGTGTACTTGTCCGTTTTATAAAAAATTGTGTAAATTTGTTTGGAATGTTTTATCGATTATTTAAACTACCTCTTGTTTGTATTGATAATTTTTTATAAAAATAAAGATTGAAGTTTATACTTCTTGTCTTCCGGTCATTTTTGCAGCATTTCTGTCTTAAAGGCACTTGTTCTGTGTTGTATTATTTATAAAGTCAGACTGAACTTTATCCGTGAATAAGAGGCGCTAGCCATCAGGGTATATTTCCTGAGTTAGCCAATCAGGTTGTAGAAATTTTAACTGTGCCATTTTTTGACCAAGAAAAGGTTATAATGCTAGGGACTTTTCCAACAATTTCAGCTTCGTGGTAACGATTTGAACACTTGGGTAAATCAATTTATATTAAAAAAAAAATAATTCTTGCAATAAATAAAAAATTTAAAGTGAATTTATTTTTGTATTGACATAGACAGGTTCAAAATAGAATAAGTGCCTTTAACTGTTTTACTTGTAGAGTTAGTTTTTAACTTTTCGAGCACGGTTGTTTGTCTCTGCACTCTTGTACTTCTGTTAGCTTTTTAGCAATAGAGTATAATCAGTGCTATGTCTGATACTTTTAGCATTGGAAACTTGTAGTCTGAATGTAGCACTAACCTTGCATTTTCATGTTACCGGAGCTTTAACTGAATTTTCACTGTCTTTTCAGACTGGATCTTCAAAGAAGAAAAACCAGTCCCCTGAAAGCAGTGGTCCTTCAGTTGAAACTAATATCAAAGAAAAATCACTTAAAATAACTATTAAAACAGAACAAAAAAAGAAAAAAATGAAACGGATCAAGAAAGAATTGCAATTTGAAACTGAAACAGCTAGTACTTTAGAAAATATTAATAATAAGAATACCTCAACAAGGCTCATTCCATCTGGTAATTTAAAGCACTGCCCTCGAGTTGCACAAACAGAAAAAAGAAAAAATATGCAGGAACAGCAACATAGTGTGAGTAAGATTCTGAAGGAGGTTACCAAACAGATAATTCGTCCTCTGCCAAGACCACCTCCACCCGAAAACTTGAAAACAGAAGAAGGGGAAAACCATGCTTTGGAAAAAGTTATTTGGATAGAGATACTGGCCTATTTGAATCCTGCAGATTTGTCGCGTTGTATGAGAGTTTGTAAAACTTGGTACTACTGGTGTTTAGAGAAACGGTTTTGGTATAATTTAGATTTAAGCCGATCTAAAGTAACCCAGCAGAAATTGATTGGTATCGTTAGACGACAACCTAGCATTCTTGACTTAAGTTATACAAACATTTCCTTTAAGCAGCTGAATTGGTTGAAAGGACGATTACCACAGTTGAAGAATTTGCGATTGTGTGGCTGTTCCTGGGCAAGTGTCAATGCGTTATGTTCAGTTTATTGCCCATTGTTGAATTCCCTAGATTTGAGTTGGGTAGAAGGCGTAAATGATGCAGCTATCAAGGAATTGCTGTCGCCCCCAACTGATCACAGACCTGGGGTAACAGAAAGTGTTAGCCGTTTGCAATGTGTAGTGGAATTTTCCGTTCGTGGCACAGATGTAACGGATTCATCAATAAGAATCATAACCCGCTATATGCCTAAGCTGACAAAACTTGATGTAAGTTGTTGCGCGAATGTTACCAACGTTGCTGTTGAGTTTCTTTTTGCTACTGGCACCTCGACTCGCAAGTACTTAAAGGAACTAGACCTCTCCGAGTGCCATAAGCTCACCAATACTTGTTTAGACTATTTTAAACGATGTCAAGCTTTACGACGAATTGATTTGCGAGAATGTGACAAAGTTGGTGTAAATGCAATTAAGAAATTTATAAGTTCTATTCGAAACAAAGACTATATTATCGAAGACTCAAAAATCATTCAGAGGTTGGACTAGCTGCTTCTCAATTTGTGCATGACACAGTAGACTAACTATCATCTAATGTATGTTAACAAATATTTCAGTATTGAAGTCTTAATTACCGTATTACTGTAGAAAGACAATAATATTAAAGGAGCCTTGCTGTGGGTTTCTGATTTCTGCTCTGCTACAGTAAAATACTAATTACTAGTTTCATTGGCAGTTACTCCGATTTTTATGACATGATCACAGCTTAGTCTTCCAGGGAATAGCTGAAAACAGCAGAATCTGAATTCCATAATGATCTAACCACAGCGTAGAGCATTCAGAGGAATGTTACATGTATAAACCAAAATTTGTTTTCCTAACAGCACTGTTTTATACAAGTATATGCACAATTTCACAGATACTGACGTTTCAGTATTTTCCAGTATACTTGTACAGGTATATAATGATATTCGAAAGAATGTTAGGTAGTTCACTATGAAAAGAATATAATCTATGTCGATTATTTTTATTCTTCCATCACAACAGAAATTTATGACGTTGTTATACCACATCAGAGCAACTCGGAAACCTACAGTAAAAAGGGTGTTATTTTACAAGGTGCTTGTAGTTATTTGAATGTTATTCCACATATCAAATATAATGTAGTCTAATAATGATGGAACCCGTATTAAAATGTGTTCCCACATTTAGTTAGTAATCTAGAGATTTAGATAATTGTTAATTGGCAATAAAGCACCATTCTTCACAAATGCTGTAATGAAGGAAGTGCTTTTTCTAACTATGGTGCGTATTACCAAAGTACGCTTTTTCGATTGTGCCAAATGTGTGTACTTTCAAGTAGTTGTATATCATGAGCAGATAGCTCAAACTTTTATCTGTGGTTAGTTAAATTAAATGTATGATATAGATTTATGCATTCTGGTTAAAATCTGAAGTTTTCGCCGATGTTACTTGTCTGCTATTTTTTCTTCTTCCACAAATAAGAAACAGAAGTGAAAACGAAGTTCGAATTTTAATCAAAATGAGAGTTTTCTATCCATGTATTGTTGCGTACTGGAGTTTAAATAAGTTTGATGTAACCAACATCAGGAAACAGACCTGAAATTTGCGTTTACAGAACAAGAATATATCCTAATGGCCACTCCTAAGGACAGAAACAAAATGTTATCTCTTCAATTTTGGAAGATAACTGTTTTCAATCTCGAACTGTTTGCTTGCAGATCAGTGACTCCACCCCGTGCATGCTAACAATCTATTATTATAAGTTTCGACTGTTTAGTCTGATTGTTATATTATAAGTATGGAACAATAATCGGATGACAAATAATTAAAATGACAATAAGTTCTTTCAGGCGCTACTAGTTAATCTTGTTATTTTGTGATTGTTGTTACCAACGTCTGTTTATTGTAAATATTTAAAGAAAACAAATATCGCATTCATTGTTATTAGAAATTTATTTATGTTACATGCAAAAGAGCAGTCTACGTTCATAAGTTTATGGAAGTTACTTCAATATTAATACCAATCAATATGATTGAAAAAGTTACCTGCATTGAGGTTATTAATACAAATAGGTTTTTACACTTCCGACTGACCATGGGATAAGAAACTTTTATGACGATTCCTAGATAAATTCAAGAGAGCTTATTAGAATTGTTAATTCTTACAAGTGCATTGTTGGTACTGCTGAAAATCATAGCAATGTCAAATTCAACACTTGTTAGTCAATGGTCCCAACCAATTATCTCCGCATGATTGATTTTCATAACAAAATATATGATTTGTTCATGAAGTATAAAATGTGTTATAACTTGTCTTACTCAAATATGAAGTACATTTCATGAACAATTTTGATAGCGTGTATTTCTTAAAATATTTGTTATTTACATGTGTTTAAGGTAAGGTTCAAGCAAATTCAGCCAAAAAATATGTTTTGAATGATTACAAATCTCGAGAAAGTCGCAAATCTTCTCAAAGGCAAGGGAAGGAACTAGCTCCACGCACACAGCCCAAAGTTTTTCAACCATTGTCTTAAAGAATAATTTGAACAGATTAATACTAAACAGCAAATCATGTTATTTATTATGTTGCATTTTATATATTTTCGAAAATGTATATTTGTACACGATGCATTCTGCCAAGTTTTGCAAACAATGAAATGTTGGTTATTAACTTGTGATCATGCATCGGAGTGCCTTGTGCTTACCTGCTGAGATAACGGGCTGGGACCATTGTTGGTACCTGGTTTATTATTAAGGCACTAAATAATTCAACAGTTTGAACAGACACGAGATTCTGTTACAATACTTCATTTGTAACATACAATTAGGAGGCAACAGCCAACAGGATACTCTAGTTCCAGTCTAGTAATAACCACCAGCTACTTTTAACAATACAAATGAGACATCACAATGTACAAAGTGCCAATTTCCCATACCTATAAATACTGTAGCTCGGTATTAAAATGTATATATAAATGCTAAGGAGCACCACACATTTAATATAAAATTACTCGTCTTTATTTTACAGTTAGGGTTATTTCACTTTTAGTTGTCAAGAGAGTAGGAAGGCACTTCAATATAAGAAATATGGGTGGCGGGTTTCTTTTCCATTCATATACATATAATTATAGTATATAATAAAGAAAAATGCCTTTCTCCTCCCTGTACAACTAAAACAGGCGCAGCCCCTAAAACAAACAGAGTAGAACCTTCAAGAGTAACATTGAACCTTCAAGAGTAACATTTAGCGAATGATTATTTTTATTGACTATGGGTTGAACACAAACAATAATATTCAACGCCAATTAAATCAACCTGTTTCGTATTAATATCTTGTAAACATGGGAAATAAACCTGTATATTTTCATCTTAGTATTACATTATTTTTAAGCCTTGGGCACAAAGCCTTTTCATGAGATGGGTCTTGTATTTTTACAATTATATTATTCTACATTGTGTCAACGCCATTAGTACCCGCTTAGCAACACCAAAAATATTAGAAGAAAAGAAGCATTTGTATGCAGACAAACCATAAATAATTCAGATCTATAGTTACTAGAGATAATTTCATGTGACATTGTACAAGCAAATGTCACTAAATTCTCAAAAGCTTTTTCATATATCAGTAAAGGACTAATCTTTAATGAAGGTATGCTTAAACACAAGAAAAAAAAATTCTTAAGAACCCGTTTATACTGCAACTATACACTAAAAGTTAATATTTCAAAACCAAAACCAGCTGTCAGTATAATTGCCTATTAAACAAAACTTGAAAAAACAATCAGATCATTTTTCTACATTCTTCATAAATATTGACTAGCACTAAAAGCTGCATATACAAATTCTTGATAGCACAATAAATGATTGCAGTTTCCTCCAGCACTAATTCAGTAATCACAGCATAAGCAACCGGGCAAATTAAATAAATGATAGTCAATTTCTGCATGTTGAATAAGGGCTGTTCCACTTAGTTGTACAGGAGAGGAGGACGGTATTTCTTTAAAAGAAATATGGTGGGTTTCTAATCAATTCATGTATATACAATAGCATGTAATAAAGTATTACGTATATTATGGATGGTGGGGGGCATTTAACAAGTGCCTTTCTCTCCCCTATACAACTAAAAGAGGAACAGCCCTAACTAACAGTAACTATAAGATAGACTACAATTTTTGATAAAAGTTATAACATATTCCAGTACTCAACACTGTCTTGAATATTTATACAAATTTTCATGTGATATACATATTTAAAAATCTTAGATTTATTTTTGTAAAAATACAAACATTTGAACCAGTGCCTTACTGCCTTGTAATATGACACCGATTTCCTTCTCCCACAGATAATTTATATGCGGAAACTCTCCTGCTTACCATCAATATGCCTGAGTCGTAAGTAAACATCAGTGCCAATGCCTTGCATGGTTTCCACTGTTAATTCTCCCCCTAGATACTCTGCATATGCTTTGGAAGCTGGCAGACCAAATCCAAAACTACAAGAGAGTATATGTTTAGTTTGGTGAGAGGTTTCATGTACAATTAATTCCTATACATAACTATGCAAAAAATATGTCGAGCATCTACACAGTGTGTAAACAGACATCATATTAACACCAGGGCAAACAGGAAAACAGTTGGGAATATGTGACTGTTTGTACAGAAACTGTTCTTGTAAATTTCATATTGAAAACCCATTCGCAACTGCACTTGAATACCTATCATTAACTGGCCTAAATATCTATATTCAGTACCCTCTCCCCCAAACTTCACTTACTTCAGGTCCTCCCAAAGAAATTTTAAATTGACCACCCCTTACAAGACAAAAAACAAACCAGGTAACAGTACCATACTTGCTGGAACTGAGTGAATTACAACTCGGATACATACCCATGCATTGGTCCTGCTGCAGGTCCACTATGTGCAGGATTCATGATGCTACCAAAGGGTCCTCCATCAATACGATCATCATGGTTTTCACCACATGTAGTGAAATTGTAGTTAAAAATTCTTGGGCGAACATGATGAGGAATACCACCACCTCGGTCCGAGATCCTGTTAACAATAAGTTTAAACAATTCTTGGAGATCAAAACTGTTGCAATTTAGCATACTTTATGAGTTGACATTTTCAAACTTCTCCAGTCCAACAAAGGAGTTTGGTTAATATACAATATACACAAATTCTTAGTTAAGTCTAGTCTAAGCTTAGACCCTTGTTGTATTTTTAAATTCCTTTTTGTTAAAAATTGAGTTTAAATCCCTATATAAATTTCTAACCCTATATGCAACAATAATAATATGATAATAATATATAATAATGATAATAATATGCACTATTAATTTTAAAACAAATTTTTGACTTTTTCTAGTTTATAGTTTAAAACAATTTATTTAGTACATTTATAAGATATATAGTCTGTGTTGGAGACTAAGTTAAGTCTTGTGAAAAATAGGAACTCAAGCATCAAATTACACATAAAAAGATTACTATTTAGTGAAATAGGAATGCTTTATGAAGTTTATTTTTATCATTGAAAGCAACCTTTGCTACTAACTGTACCTACTAGTAAGTGTTCACACATTTTGACATGTTACACTTACCTTATAACAAAATCAATGTCATTGTTTGCAATAGTAACAGTTATATCAGGCAAATTGTTCAAATTGTCCAAGTTATTTTCCACAGTTGCTCTGTAACCAGAAACATTTATTTTTATGCAGATGAAAAAGACATTTTACCATTCACACATCATTCTTCAATTTTATTGCTTACCAGTTATCTAAGTACAATCAGTAAATGTGACAGGTAAAACCCATAAATCAAAATGCACAGAGCAGCAAGCAGCATTGTTTTCCACAACAGTTTTTAGATCCAGCATTGCAATGCATTACTAGTAAAAATAATAATAATAATATATATTGCGAAAATAAGAGAACAGTATCCTATTTAACAAATGTTAATTTATGTAAAAAGATCAATGCAAAATAGGGGCTGCTCCACTTTTAGCCGAACAAGACACCATTTAGAAGACCCCACAGCCTGTAGTAAATTTAATATTTTATTGCATTTTATTATGAGCTGATAAGAAATCCACCAACTCCATTCCCCTTCTGGAAGTGCCCTAGAATAAGACTGGCTTTACACGGAACATTGCAGGAGATGAATTCACTCACCGCATGGCATTCTTTAAGACTTCTCCAAGTATGTAATCTAATGGCTGTGGTATATATGGAAATGTCGCATTGAGGTGGCCATTAAAACGTACATTGGGCGACTTGTTAGGACCATATTTGTGTTCACATAGACTCCTATTAAAAATGTAAAAGCAAAGGAAGACATAGTTAAAGAGTAACGCAAAAAAGCAATTAAGAAAAAATAAACTTTCAGCACATTTAATCTGACATGAATCTTGCCTGTACAGACTTGTGCAATAGACATTACTTAATTAATAATCCCCCCAATAAAAAAACAGAATATACATCTGTTACTTACATTAATTCTTTTGTGTGCCTTAAAATCAATACTAATCTTAGACTACAATGTCTTAAACTTAATGCATAAAAACATGGAAACAAGATGATTAATATCCTAAGTTATTGTATTGTACAATGCATATATTGTATTTTCCTGTTGAACAATAAGCATGTATTTGCAAGTATGGATTTACAGTAACATAGTTAACCATCCACATAACTAAATTACAATATATAGTCATTTTCTTTTCATATCTCTTATCAAGGATCAGCTCATAATTATAATTTGTTTGAAGGTGTGTAAAAGTATGGTACATAAATACCAAGTAAGCTAATACTTTTAAGAGTCGGGTAGATAAATACTGAGAAAGCTAATGGTCAGATTTATACTAGATGATGAAAGTATCAAATATTGAAACCCTCCATGCAAATCAGTGCTCCTTCACAAAACTTTGTATACAAACATATGTCAAGAGCAGTCATCCTTTAACATATATGTGCAGACTGAGATAATCTAAAATGTACCTTGCAAACTCTGCTTTCTTTTCTAGCATTCTTCTAGGTTGAAAGTTTGTACATATGATCCCGATAAATCCTGGCCTGTCTTCATGTATGGCTAAGTGATGCTCCAATAACATGCGAATACCAAGTCGTGACGTCAGGGTTCGGTCAAGAAAATTCTTTACAAGATTTTGATCCTAAAAGTTGATAATATTTAATAAGTGTGTTTCTTAAGCAAGAACATTTACAGAACCTTCATGAACAATTTTCATAATGATAATGACATTTGTACCTAAGAGCCGTCCATTAATTATGTCAACAAAATAGGGGGGGGGAGGGGGTTTGAAGAAGTTTGACAATTGTTGACATGGGGGA
>JAOXYB010018505.1:0-18256 GCA_028565635.1 Phoronis ovalis | reverse complement strand
AGTGGTGTCCACTTGACCAGGTTTGCATGAAAATGCTTCATCAGTTTTATTTAGACTGCTGCTGGTAGTAGGGCAGTATATACCTCTTACCGACCAAATTAGGCATGTGTGACAAACACATCAAAAAAGGTCTAATATATTATATTTGAACAGAAAATACCCAGAAACACTCAATGCATATCATCTTGTTCTACAGGAAGCTCAGTTTAACAAAATTTAAGTATGGCAGAACTCTGAACCCTATTATTAATAAAATAGGATGTATATTTTGTCAAATAATTGAAGATTATTAACATGTAATAATCATTCAGTATACTAGGTAACGCATAACATTTTTCTTTGTATCATATAAAGTTGAACACAGAACATTTTAATTCTTACCAGAGAAAGTTTCACTAAGATAAGGAAACAATGTCCTGTCTTGAGATAATATACTAGCATCTACAAATTAAAGTCAACTCAAGTAAGCAAGCGTGCAATAAGACGTTAACCAATAAGCAAACAAACTGAACAAAATCATATGAAATATAGTGTAAAATGTCAGATAAATAGTGGAAAATTAAAACATAATGGTAGTTATACATAAAAACTAAAGTTATTCTAGCAAAATCAAATTAACTAAAACTGCAAAATAATTAGCAACTGATAAGTGAATTTTAAAGGAAGATGAGTCTGTTAAAAGTTTACAATTCTGCAATGATGAGAATTTCATACAAATTGCTTGTAATAAAATAATATTTACGACCATTTTACTGCTTCAACTTTATATTTTTGTATCCCATATCTAATTACGGACTGGTATTATTCAGCCAGTCATGTTTTGGCATTGCTTGCATCATGAGCATGTAGCAGTCTACGGTTAACGACTGCTGCTGTATCAAACAATCTATTTTTTAACACAAATGGCTTTCAGAAAATGAGAATTTTATTTTCTGCCTCAATTGTGTCCATTTCAGAGAGTGAATATGGTTAGGTGATGACAATTATGCTAAAATTAAATTTAGTACTTTATAAATATCGACAATGTAAGGCTAACACTGATCAGTTAATTACCATACAAGCATTTACCGAACATTTTGCTTTCATTTACCGCAGAAACCAACAAACAACCACTATTTTTGAACAATTGGTTACCAAAATCCATTTTTTACACAAATAAAAAGAGGCTCATTGATATCTGATTCTAATCATTGCAGAATATCATGTGACAACTGTTCCCTCTTACCAACTACAAAAGCTCTACCACTTCTACTGTTTGGTGTAACAAGCGTACTAGCCAAACGTTGTTGATGATAATGTGCTAGCGAACCTGCTTTATTTAGCTTTGTTTCCTGCATAGCTGGGTGCTCACTGATATATAATGGTGGGCTGAAATAAAATCAAATTGTAATGTTAAAAAATGTAGGGAAGTTACACAAAATGTAATTAGTCGATAGCTAGCATACATGATTGAATTGTACAATAGCATTGTTAAACCCATCCTTCTATATGGATCAGAGTGCTGGTGTGTTGTCAAGGAAGACATGAGCAAAGTGGGATCCTTCATTAATGGATGCCTGAGGAAGATCTGTTGCAACTATTGACCAAGCAAAATATCCAGCCAAGACCTAAATGGAATGACTGGCTGTGAGATCGAGTATTGCTTGTGAAATCAAAAGGTGTCGATTCCGATGGCTGGGCCAAGTACTGAGAATTCCCAAAGATTGTATCCCCAAGATAGCCCTCTGTTGGACATCACCAGGCAAAAGAAACCCAGGCAGGCCCCAAACCACCTGGCATAGAACAGTGATGACAGAGCTGCAAGACATTTATTGGTATTACGTAGGAAAAGGCACAGAAAATTGCCAAGGGCAGGGGTAAATAGAGAGAAATTATTGAGGCCTTATGTCCCACCAGGGACAAAGAGGATAAGTAAGTAGTTACTCAGAAATACTTGACTGAAACACAATAGTATCAAATGAAATACAATGATGGCGAGTAAGATTTGAGAATTAGCAGTAGAATTAGATTAGTTTGAATATTTTCAAACTAAGTGAGCTATGAAGCATTTTTGTAGGACAAATCAACACATACACACTTATTAAAACGGAGACAAGTAAATATAAATACCAGAAAACTTTGGCAAGAGAGCTCTAATATAGCCTGTGAACTAGTCACAGGGTTAAATTCATTCTTTAGTTACCTTGTTTCTTGACCATTCACTCCAGTGGCGTTGTATGGTTCGTGTCTCACAGGTCCCACTCTCACTACTGCATAAGGTTCTTCCACCATCTTGTAAACAAAAGGTGAAATTTCAATACTAAGAAAAATCTTTTCTGCAGACATCACAGCAACACTTGAATTAGACTGGCTGGTGGGAATTTGAATATGCAGTGGTATTCCACCATGCATAAAATAATGTTCAAGAGATTTATTTAGATCCATCAATGTTTTTTCATATGTTTTTTTTACATAGTACGTGACTATACTTCTGAATTGAATATTATATACTAATATCTAATATTATTTTGCTTCTGTACTACTTACAAATATTTTCTTCAGTCAATTTTATGACAAAAAACACTAATGACGAAGATTTCTTTTCATCTCCAGTCAATTTTGATAATTAACTTTTCATCCATGATAGTAATCCAGACTGCTTTTATAAACAATATATTGAATTTTTTATGCGTTAGCCAATAATTCTGAATGGTACGATTTGACAATAAGACAACATTATTTCACAGAATGTGAAATCAATCCAGTTTTCAACATGTCATTACACTTCGCTGATATTCAAAAAAAGGAAGAGTATTTTAATCAATTTTCATAGCCATGAAATTGTGAATCAATGCAAAGTTTTCAGTATTTCCTAAAACTACAGAAAAATATAAATTTTCTGTAGAAAGATTGTTCTCTAAGTTTATAATTAAAAAACATGAACCATGATTCAAGTTTTCAACCAAATGAATATTAATGCAGTAAAACCTATATGAACTTCTGTTAAATTACATGTAGCTCTCAAGTTAGCGAAATACTAAGCATATATATAGATATTACATAGAAATTGAACTATAAACAATATCAACAATATTGTATTTCCAGTGTCTCTCATAAGGATTTATAAATCTCTTAAAATCAAGTCATAATTATATATTGATTTCAATTTTATACCCGAAAGTTCAGTAAGTCCATGGCTGTCTGGTTTTGAGTAACTTAAAGTTGAATGATTTTTATTGCGCAATATATATACTAAAGTTGATTTAATTGTGTATGAATGTTGTCTATCTAATATCAGTTAAGTTCCTTACAAAACATTTATTACACTTATAGTCAATGTTGTATTATTTCATGATACAAGAATTCAACACTAATCAAAAGACAATTTTGTTTCCAGAACACATAAGAGTTACTCTACAGATTATATCATCACTCATTGCTTTGACAGTAGCGATTAAGATAATTTCTTCATTTTTGAATTCTGCTCAACAGGTAAATCCAATTATTCACCACAAAGTAGTTTTTGTTGCAACAAACACTTCAATCCTCTTCAAAAACAATGTAAGAAAATCAAAACCTATTGATACAGTAGGTAATGACTTCTTAACAAATACTGAATACCTCAGAGTAAAAAGTTTGCTAATTTTGGTGTTTATACACATAATTGACTTATTATTTATCAAATAAAACAGAGAATTACCCTGGGGATTAAATAATTATGTGTTAAACAGGAAATACATCTGAATGCATGGGCATACATGAAATAACATAAAAGATAGAAAAATGTTTATAAAAATCAAGTAATTCATGCATCCACTACTTCTACATTCCGGTGATTTTATTGATTTATTTTCATTCTAAGACAATTCCCTGAAGTACATACATTACATGTATATGTTGACCAACATGTCCCTATGAAATCAATCAAAGGAGTTAACAGCAGCTGTACTATTGGGTGTTCTCAGAAGTAACTATATTACATCATTCTTTGATATATTAACCTTGTATACTACTTGTATATATGTAACACAAAATTAATTTCTATAACTATAAATTAGCCAAACATGGCTCCATCTAGTATCTGAGTTCATGTTAAAATTGTGAATGGTTTGCACCAAAGAGTACTCAATACAGTAACTTCAATTTAGCATGAGGTTAATAATTTAAATAAGTTATGCTGAATGATACTAGCCACTGCAATTAAAACATTTATCAATTTATGTTTACAATCACAAGTACTTCACACAAAACAATGTTAATAATTGAGCTTATTTTTAGAGGATCAGTTTTTAAAAGTTTTTTTTAATGTTATATTTGAAATTGATGAATTCTGTATCCTATAAAAAATTTTGATAGCAAACCAAAAACTCAAATCACAAATTTGTCTTTATCACTACAACGATTTATTTTAGCAGTTTTTAGTCGATGTGTCAAAATAATTAGCATCTAGAACCAACCTTACAAATTATGTGTTTTAACATACCTTTTCATTTGCATCATGTTCATCTAGACTACTTTCTTCAGCAGATTCTTCTTCGTTATCACCTGGCCTGTCTGAAATCGGCACATACTGAGCACTTTGCGATTCTTTTGTAGCATGATAATCTACAAAATGATTTTTCAAGTAATGTGTTGTTTTTGATACACATTATCAGATGAAATACAAATTTTGATTGATAAATGCGCAAGAACTTCATATTTTTCAAAGGTTTGAATTGACACATGTATATCATTGATACACGGGTACTGACATCACAAGACATCTCGTTGCAATGTCTATAATATATATATGTACTAGGATTTTCATCACAGGCTAATTTTATCACCTAAAATTTGTAACAGCTTTAAAAGTGTAACATATAGTTAATTATACTGCTCGTATAGGAGAACCAATGAATATACTACACAGTGACATTCATTGATAATTATTAAAATAGTGCTTCTAGCTAGACTTACCATGATGGAACATATCCGATATATTTGCTCGAGATCTCATCTTAATTTGGAAACGATGTTGGGCTGTGCATTGTTGTAGTAAGTAACGACCCCTAGAAATTCAAAAACATGATTTTTAGAAACAATGTAATTGCAGTTTGCAAGGCCTTCAAAATAATGAAATTATAAAATTGGAGCCATGGATTACTAACTTTGAACAGGCTGTTTCTAAGAAAATATTTAGTTATTGTTCAAGTGTTCTGTAGAAGAGTCACAGTCGCTTGAATTCAAATCATTTTTCACGGACACCGTTTTACAGAATATTTTGAAACACACTTTAAGATTTGCAGATTGAAGTAAGCAGGATAAGACCAGGCTCGTTATGATTTCCATAGAAAAGGTAAGTTTATTATGGCACACCCACACAGTATGTACATATATACCTGTTAAATGGTACAGCCTGACTGTGTTTACAAAAAAATATATATTAATTACAAATTTAAATACATTTAAGTCCTATATGACCATAAGCAAGTGCAAAAAATTGCTAATAATTATAAACTGATAGCACAAGTTTATTCAGGATTAACAACTTTTTACCAACAGAAATAATTTGATAGTAAATAAGATTTGATTTTCAAATCAAGTAAACAAAATAATGGATCAAAAAATGCATAAACACGGTCCCAACGGGAGACTCGAAAACAATGAAATGGTTTCACTATTATCTAATACTTACTTCCTGTAGCTTTCTGTGTAATAACTGAACTTGCTAATCTTTAAGAAATCTGTGTCAGACTTTGGCAGAACACTAAACCTCCTACGATTGAATGAAATTTTCTTCGTCTGCACCCATGGATGACGATGGGTGATAACTCTGTTACCACCTTGTTTTTCTGCTAAATACAGCCCTTTTATGCCAAGACCAGCCCACACATGGCTATAGTTATCAGTTTTGTTCTAGAGGGAAAATACACAAAAAACAACAACGTTAATACATCAAGTTAAAGAACTGCAAAAACAAAACAAAGTTCATGCTTTACAAATAAAGTTGGTAGTCAAAACAAGTGTTAGGATGACATCAAAATTCTTGTTGGAAAGTTTAAAATTATATTACTTTTGTTGATTAAGCTTCATATTTTTCTTGGAACTGAACAAATAATCAGTGGGCTATAAAATTTAATTGTAAATTTTCCATGCATAGTAAATTGATACATGTTGCTTGTAAAGTAATAAATCCTTCGCCTTTTGTTAACATGAAATTGCTACCATTTGCAACAAAATGCAACCCATCAAGGGAACATACCACGTGAGCGCCTTGAAGTAACATATGTACTAGTGTTTTTTTAGTAGTTTGAATGCTTGTTTAGTATAAGGCTGCATTTTGGAACTCATAGCATTGTACAGCAGTATTAGTAACGCAACGAAACGTAATTAAACTCGCCATGCCTTTAAGTTTTGACAGAACATGCAAGGGGTGAATATAATTCATATATGTTATTAAGCATCTTTGTGGCAAAACCATACCCAAGCACTTTTTACCTTCCTTTGAAGGAGACATCCAAAAATTCCAGCAGAGGTGAGATCCCCCTGGAGTTAAAAGCGTGCATTTATTTGAAATCTTAAAAATTTATGTTTAACTACAAGAAATGTATTGAATTTCACTACATTAGCGCTTGTTATGTCTTAATAATGAAGTTACCTTTAGAACTTTGTGAAAGTGAATACCATACTCCTCTAATTTTTGAGCTTCCTGTAAAAAACAAACATAAATATTAAAATTTATACAATACAACATTATCATCATGCTTTTGCAACTGCTAATCAAGTTAATAAATACATTTCAGCAAAATAATTTTATATAGGTCCAGACAATTAAACCAGCACCAGCTTAGTAATTTCTACAGTAAAACGTCTTCATATCGGCAATATTAAGAGGGCTTGACAGACAGGTAAAAATGCATGCAACAGTAGCGCCCTCTGCATTACCTATACACTACCTTAAAGCACCATTGTTTGCTATACGAACCTTGAGAAACTCCCACTCGGAATCACTCTCCCCTAGACCAGCTTGATCCTTGTGTAATGAAGGTAAATTTTCTCTGAAATATCCGGTTCCAAATTGTCGGAGTAATCGAGGAGGCAGATAATGCTCCGGTTGAAAGTAGGTCCGCCCATGAACATCTTTACGATAATCACCATATTCTGTTTGCAATGCAAGTGTCGTCAAGGTCATTGCCTGCTCCTCAGTGCAAAATGTCCGTTCTTCTAAAATATCCCTTCTCAGTTGTAAGTAGAACAGATGTCTAGTCAAAGCATTCCTGAAAGTAAGTGTAACTGAAGATAAGAGAGATGAACAATCTTCTTGTTCTAAGATCCTAGTTTGAAGTGTTTTACTCACTTTTATCCTATAGCAAATGGGTGGCTCTATACACTATTTTAATCAAACTGAGACAAATAATTTTGTAACAAATGAGAGAGATCAATTCTTGCCATAAAGCACAGAACAATGTGGGTACAACAATATTTTCCAACTATATTAATTATCGATACTTACTTGATAGCTCTTAAAGCATGCACATAAAATCTAACTCTGAAGTAAAATGTGAATGTTGTTGGCAAATGCCCTTTTGTTGGATCCTTCCAATCTTGTGGTGCCACCTTGTAAAGCTTTGTGTCATGATCCACAAAAAAGTGTTCTCCATCTGAAAAATATTGAAGTAAATGCAATATACTTGTCAGACCCCTTGTACACATTATGACAATAATCTAGAGTTGGTTAACATCACTTGTTAGAAAAAATAACATTCATTACTTACCATTCACATATGAAATTCCAAAAAAGAAATGTTCAGGTAGAGATAAATAAGACACTACAATGTCAAACAAATCTTTTCCCATAGAATTAACATTGCACAAAATCCTAAGACGTTCTCCATTCAAGAGAATGATAATAACATTTCTCTGTTGAGCCTTTTTTCCAAGTTTTTCTGCAGGAATTTGTAGTTTTACTTCAGGGTCTTGTGATTTTGATACAAACTCAGGACCAAAGTTTGTCTACAAAGAGAGAACATTACAGACTAAGATGCATACTTAATGACTTAAGAAAGTTTATTAATTTACTTTCATGTTCAATGGTGCAATAGTTTGTAGTTTAACTGTCCTAATGGTTGATATCATTGGTATGTTGAAGCAAACCTGGAGTGTGGAAGTTTACATTAGTTTGCAAACAAAAGAAAGAACTAAATGTTGATACCTTTGCTTTCCCTGGACTGGCTTTTACTTCTCTCACTCTAGCAGCAGATTCTGTTGTTTTCTGTTTTTTATTTCGCTTCTTACTAACATCAACCTGTGCATAAAGTGGCATATCGCTTGTAGATGGCTCATTCATATGTTGAGGATCCCAGTCACGTATGGTAGATTCCAAGTATAATGGGTCCTGACCATTTCTACAATATTAGGTATCAGGTGTAAATAACGATAAGCAAATATCAAACAGCTATCGAAATAAGTTTAACTAGTTAGCAATATCAGGTTCACATATAAGTTATGCAGAGTCTTGCTATGTGGACTCAAGCATATAATAAATGTCGGATTTTATCTGATATTAAGCTCATATGTCCCTCTGAAAAACAGGTTGCTGGAGGTACATGTCCAGCATTGTATATTTTCTGTCTCAACGTTGTCTAAAATAACCATTAAAAATTAAAAAAGAACCTGGATGTCCGTCACTAACAGATGATATTAAAGGAGTCCAGCACCTAACCAAATTTAAGCATTTCTGAATTTTAAAATTCAAAAATTTACCTGATCTGTTTTGCTCTGGGGTTGATTAAAGTTTTGATTTATTTAACATTTGTTTGAACACATTGTACATTCATAAGAATACCAACAAGATATTTCAAGAATCAATCTATAACCTCCTTTTTAATACCTTAAATCTTGAACACGAGAGTAAGCAGGATCATCCATTAGTTGTTTTTTTTGCATTTCTTTATCCTTCCGATGCTGTGGAATCTTTTGTCTCCTTGTAGGGTAAGCAACTTCACTACTGAGCATGCTGTCAGATTCTCCTCCTGCTCCCATATGGAGAGCAACACTGGAGCCATACTGAGGGTACAGATCTGGACGGTAGCTTCCTACAAAATAAACAAGGAAAAAGCTGCATTACACATACAGCTCAACTTACTTTCAGCTTTCATTTCTGTTAGACATATAATATCTGTAACTTGAAAACACAAATCAAACTTACCATGTGTGTATGAAGGCCCAGATGTTAATGATCTTGCCTCCAACATATCGCTTGATCTATCACTTAATGAAATACCATCAACTGATTCATAGTCTTCCAAATTCAAACCATTCCTTAAAATAGCCAATTTTCTTCTTCGTTCTCGTAATCTGGCATATGTTTCCTCAACCATGGGTGATCTTGAATCAGACAGATGTTTTGATCGTCGATTGTAATCATTAGATTGTTTTGAGTTTTCATTGTAAAAATGAGATTTGTTTGGATTTTGTATTGTTCTTTGTTGGATGGAATTATTAATGACATGTCCTTGGGACAGACTGCTGAAATTTTGAGAATGTCTCGATTTACACTGGGAATGTTGTGAAAAATGATGTGAAGGAAAACTGTCCTTTAAGCGAGACTCATTTTTAGATTGCCCTCTAGATGCTCTGGTTCGATCTCCTGTTTCAAATGATATGTCAGATAAATGATAAGATTGTCCACCTAAAGTTTCTTCCTGCTTTGACAAATCTCTTGGTTTCAGTTTGGAACCAGTATAAATACGTTGTGGACGGTTATAGGAATCAAAAGTACTAGAACTTCCTCCTGAGTGATCATGATGCCCCCGATGATGTTTTCGTTTCTTAGAGCTATTGCTACGAACATCATGGATTCCATTTCCATTGACGCTAACTCCATCTGCCCAATCACGACCAACTGGACGAGGCCTCTCGCTGTAACTTGAATGACGAGAAGCACCGCTTACACCTGCAATTAGGAAGTTTCAAAAAATTAATGTTGTTCTAAGGCCACACTAAAAAGATAAGTTGTAAGGGGCAATAACCCCTTAAAAATCGAGTCAGTCATGCTTTTTAAAAATTTTATTTTTAAAAAAGGTGTTTAATGGACAAAAATCCTTAAAATCCAAGTCGGTCTCGCTTGTCTTAGTTTTGGCCTAAAGTAATATTTTAGAATCTGACCCCAAACACTTGACTGTTCAAAACAGGGTTCCTCCCAAATTTTATTGAAATTATTTTGATAGCTAAAGATTCAGCCCTGTTTAAGAATAATTTACAGAAACATCAGAGAAAACAAATTGCACTTCTAGCGGTGAAATACAATGCAGCCCAATGTAATTGTGTACCCTGCTAGCAGTGTCTGCTGAAAACTCCACAAAAATGAAGTAGACGTAATCCTGTGATATGAAATAGCATTGCATAGAAAAAAACTGCTTACCATGTTTGCTCCTGGTACTTTTCTGAGAAACTGATCCAGGGGATGATTTTGAACTGTTAGGACTGTGACCTTTACTCGTTGATTTTTGTTTGCTGCCTTTAACTGCACTAGTAGATGTCTCTGTTGGTAGTATGTCAATCTAAAACAAATTAACATGTGACCATGTAAGACTACCATTACATGTGAGCAATGTAGGTCAACGAGGCAGTGTTAGGAGCAAATGCTGTACCTGTTTCATGTAAGTCATGTCACTTAATAAAAATTGTGAAAAAGAAATCAATAGGTGATGTAAGCTTGTAGTACATGTAAACAGAACTCAAAAGAATGAAGAAAGAAACTGTCAACACTGTATTTTTAAGATTTTAGAATCTGCAGAATCTTTTAATTGCAAATAGAATAGGAAAACCTTTCCTAATTTGTTGAATATTACAATAAAAGAACACAAACTATGTAATAAGTAAAATATAATTTTTTATAAAAAGTCCCATGACAGGTGTTTTAATAAATATATTGCTTTTATTTTGAATTTTAGAAATTAAAGTGTCATTACCTCATCTATACTTCCTAGTACAGATTTATAAAGACCAGTTATAAGTGATGAATACGGAACTTGGTCTTTTCTTCGCTGCGTATAAATTGTACATGCCTGAAAAAACAGCAAGTCATTTAACTGCAGGAAAAAATCTTAGTACCTCCAGGTACTTATTAAAAACCACAGAACATGACTGGAAAATATGTGAGTTGTTGCCTAAATGCTTGTCATAAACTAACATCAAAAAATGCGTATGCATCATTACAAAAAACATGTATTGCACAATAACTTACATCTCTGTATCTTGCTTAAAACAGATAGAACTAAAAGTATTACATAAATACTGATGTAGCATTTTTTATAAGATACCGCATAGTAAGACAATATACATAATAACCAATTAATTTAAACGTTACAGACAAAATACCAATGAAAATTAGCAATAAGTTTTCAAAATCAAGCCATATAAGCCTTTTTACCAAACCACAGTAATATGGATGTGGGTGTGAACCAACTGGTTAACAGAGGCAGAGACTGAAATTACCTCCAGAACGTGTACCAGTGCCATTCGCAAACCAGAATTTTCTTCACACATGGAGCTAAGAAGTGAGTCCAAACCATTGCTGAATCCTAATTCCTGTGACAATGTTAAAATAGAATTCTAACTTAAAAATCTGTACAAATAAAAGTCAACAGTTGCAGAAATAAATTGAATTGATAAAGCAAACATATTTAACAACAAATCAGTATAATTATCTTTGTTTAATTTGTTAGAACAATCAAGTGTGAGAATGTTCCCTGTTGTACATAGGTACGTTAGAAATATTAGACTTACAAACCTGACTTATAAAAATGTCTTAAGTTGGTGTGTACATGTTTAAATTTATAAATAATATTTTTTCTGACACAACCATAGAAAAATCGTTAAATAGCACCATCCACATTGTATATAGTAACTTTAAGATTAAGCTTAACTTTAGATTTAAAAATTTCATGCAACTGGGGCCAGATGACATTCTAAAAGCTGCAAGATGTCGTCTTAACAAAATATTGATTACAATACAGGGTCATCGACTTTGAGGTTATAATGTTGAGTTATGTATAAATACTTTTTTTTTATAAGCTTACCTTGTCGTGTGGGAGATTGTAATCTCCTGCATTGTACAATGTCATACCCAGCGAGAAAACATATACCTGAAAGAAAAAAAAGTCAATGTGAAAAACTGTGGAATAATATAAAATATCAGGAAAATGTCCTCATAATAGATTTAATGATACACGTTTGACTGAATAAGAAGTTACTTAATATACTGTAACAAGATAGGAAAGATGCTATAAAAATAACTCCTCAGAACTTTTCCCTTAGTTTCTGTTTGTTCCAAATTGGCATAAAATATTAAAATATTACAGAACTAACTGTAACAAACTAAGAATAATACTGAATAGATAAAGACATTTACAGCTACCACAAAGTGATACAATGTCCACTGAAATGAATAACAATATTTTTTGCTTTTTCAAAATGTACTGTTTACAACAAAATTAACAGTTTTAAAATTAAAATAGAATGGATTTCAAGAATACATCTTACTTTTTCAATAGCATCCTCATCTGCGGGTATTTGAGTCAGCATTTCAGGTGGTACATATTGGCTATTTCCGTCATACATCACCGGTGTATCACCAAATTGTATCCGTCCACTGGCTGTTAGAAGCAATGATTCTGGAGTGATGATAAACTCTGGACCACTGTTTTGTGTGTTCCCTGTAGCACAATGCAAATTTAGGTATTAACAGAGGCATGCATGCTTACTAATGGATACCAGAAGTCTCTCATTTCTGCTTAAGCATGCAGCTAAAACTGTTACTGAATAATTTTACTCAGCATTAATGGAAAATGTGAATTAAAACAAACAGAAAAATAAAACTTTATGAATAGGTTTAAGTTAATAATCCATTCACATTAATATTTCGTCAATAACAGAAAAAGTCTAGAAATAGTACCTATCCAGCTAAGTTTTATGTCCAAAAGAAAACTCTACACAGATACATTTCAACCCTTCGCCTTGATGGTACATTTGCAATACATTTTCTCTGTGGGTATATTTGAAATTATAAATACTTGCACCTTACCTTTCAAAAACAGATCTTGTAGCGCTTCGGCACTCTGACATAATAAAGCCCAGATCTCATCTTCTGCAAGAGGTCCATCTCTAACTTCCAACGCCTCTAACAAGGCAACCCCAACATCTAATCCTGGCATTGTTTATGAAGCTGAAAATGTCATTACAACTTTACTAAAGGTAAGGACTAGAACTGTCTATCCTCATTCGTGAGTTTGTTTCCTCCCATACAAACACTTTTTCTGATTTTTTCTTTACCAAAATTCCTTCTATAGTACACAGACCATCCTTTCACGTACTTGCATAAATTTCCAGCAGCGTGGATGAGTTTCCTGTAGGTTCGTGGGTCTAGAAAAGCTTCCACATTGATGATATTTTACAAGAGTACACAGATATTAGATACTATAAAGCCAGTTTGTTTGTCATACTCCAACAGGGTCCTAGCATATTGACCAAAATGGGTCTATAGGAAGGTAGAATTTTTATTTTTAGTAAAACGGTATGAATGTGCATATATGTACACCATTAATACGAGTTGTATGAAGTTAACAGCCATGGAAAAATTATTGGACCACCCAGGTACTAAGGCAGTTCGAGTGGATTTCAAACCTTTTACCACTAGAAAGTCCTTCGTACCTATACACATTTGTTGATCGCCATAATAATAAGAATATATAGGGCTGCTGTGACAATGGAGAAATGTCAGAGGTTGGTGGAGAGCATGCCAAGGCATGGCTGCTGTCATCAAGAATAAAGGCTTTGCCATCAAATACTGAATGTTTCTAGCGAATAAATAGACCTGAATTGACAAAAATGTATCTGTAAAATTACTTCTTGTCAGTAATAAATTTCCACATTTGATGATGTTTATAATTTGTAGACTTTGGCAATTGGCACAAAAGGTGTCATAATATCAAGTTGGCTATTAAGGCATAAATTAACAAGTAAAATCTACTTGTTTTAGTTCACATTCACGACAGTGTTGGTAAAAAAGACTTTCCAGTGGTAAAAAGGCTTGAAATCCACCCGCACTGCCTTAGGACCTGGGTGGTCCAATAATTTTTTCCATGGCTGTATATCAATTGCATGTAAAAACTATTTCTAGGCAGCACAATTAACAAAGATGCCAGGATTTAAGAAATAAAAAGTTTTGAGTGAGGTTTTTTATGGGTAGGTAGTGTCTAATAGTAGGAATTTCAGTGCAAAGACCAGTGTGAATGAAGATTGATGGCAGGCCTGCTAAAACTGGCTTCAAAATAATTATAGTTTGAAACACTTTCCAGAGGGCAACTTCTATTCTTGCTTCAAGCCCTTAATTTGCACATCAAATAAATTTATATTAAAACTTTTACAAATTTCTGTATTAGCCTGTGTACCGGTGTGTAACTTGTCTGGCAGTTTGAAGTACTAAAGTAATATGTTTTGATCTATGATGAAACTTTAAACAAGAACTAAACATAGTTTTATCATATTAAAACACAAAGTATTCCAAGAAATTTCCAGATTGAAATGATAATATTTTATTTGTTCACAACATATTAATGCATTGTTTCAAACTGACTACCCTTAGTCAAATGAAACTTTGACACATTCTAGCCACATCAAACAATAAGCTAACTTTGCTAATCAGTCAGTCAGTGTGCACAATTATTTTTGGGAAGTATCAGATATCCATAATTTCTATAATTAAATAGGGTCACTATTCTAAATGTCCCAACAAGATGTCCAAGAAATTCTGAAATCAGATGTACTGATAATACTTTTATTTATCAATTAACATACATTCCTTGTATGTGGACAGGTACAATAAACCATGACACCACAATAGTCATGATACCACCCAGAGGGTGCCTAAGTACACCATTAGACTCCCCATCCAACTCAATACAAAAACTTTGTAACGTTCATGCACATATCAAATAGAGCAACATTCCCCGAACTATTATCTCTTCATAATGTGAGCGTACACTCTTTCATACACTACCAGTTAAATTTTCGTGCAGTCTTGACCATACTGATTATGAGAAAACCCCTTTAGAACAAAATCGACCCATGAATCGAACTATTCCAGTGGCAAATAAGCCCAAATTCAAATTCAAATTTTTTAAAAATTGTAATGACCTCTGGTGTTTTATTGCTTTAGTCAGAAAGTACAACATGTTGACATTACAAAACACCGAAAATTAAAACATCACGCCCCCCCAAAAGAGAAAAAAATATGTGTATTAATATGCCGGTATTATATTCGTATGTAGTGTCAACAAAGCCTCGTGCTATGATGTACTTAGGTCTAATTAGGTTACAAAAAAACCTAAAAGGTATATTAATGGCTTGCTAAAAAACTTTCCTTTGGAAGACTTGCAGGTTTAAAAAGTGACCATTTGGCAGACCTCACTCAGTAAAAATCATCTAATAACTAAACATGTTGCTGCCATGTTTTTTTGCATCTAATGGTGATAACATACCCTTTTTAAATATCAATCTGTATCTGATAGTGAAAAACATACCCTTTGGCAGATCTACATTCTAAAAAGAACAGCCTATTTGCCAATATTTAGCTAAATATATGCCTTTAATGCGGAACGCATGTTATGTGCCTGGTTGAAAATTTTTTTTCTTTTTCATATGATTTTTCGATCACGATGTGAGCCCACCCTTTGACCCATGTCCCCCAGGTGATACATACCACAGGCTCTCAGTTGGTTAAAAACAGTACTAATAGACTATATTTATATTTTTCAGGAGAAAGTATGCATTGTTCTTTTGGACTTTATTAAAAATATATTAAACAGTACTTTTTACCTGTAGAAATCTTGTAGGAAGCAACTGATCACCTAGTTAACATCAACATACATAGACTTATGATTGATCTCCCTTGTCTGACAGAATACATATTTTTATGCAGTATATTACATATATCCATGGAAACAAGGTTATATAAAGAATATACAGACCACAAAAAACAGTCATAACACAAGTATGACAACATCTGATTATATGCACTTTGTGTATAAGCCGAGGTAAACCTTGTAGTATTTCTGATATTAAGATACAGTATAACATATTAAACCCACACTAGCCTACCATATTTGTAGCACTCTCTGGGCTGAGATCAGCCCTTAAATCTATGGTACTGTAGTTTAGTATATGCTGCTAGTAAAATAAACTGTGCTTCTATGAGAGCTTTATGTTGCCTGCTTTTTTAAAGATATTTCTTGCTACACAATATTTCTATTCAATATTTAATTCTATTGAAATTATCTATAATTACAGTTAGTGGAACTACTCTCTTACTGCAAGAGTTTGTGTTCTATAACTTTGCTAGGTAGTACTTGAATTACCTTATAAATCCACTGCAGTCATGTTTTTTTGGATTTATATGCAAACTCTTCTATCATTTCCATATTTTTAAATAAGTATCCTTGTCACCAGGGAATTTTACAGACTAAATATGTATGCATCAAATTTTTGTAATTTTATATTAACATATCTATTTTAATATCATTATGTACATCAAATGTATCAGATTTCAAAACCATACCTTAGTGGCAGCTTTTTCTTTACAGTATACAGATCCCTTGTTGAACACAGTAGCAAAACCTATGCAAATAAATCTGTGTGGAATTTTAAAGTAATTCTTCCCTGAGCAAACAGATTACAAAGTTAAACTAAATAAAATACTCAAGTCATCAATAGATCAATAGGTAAGAGCCCATTATATTCCACTTATAAAGTTTCAAACATCAATACATTCTGAAAAATTCAAACAATATTTCGCATTATATTTTTTTGTAGTGTACTGTGTAGCAACATTAGTAAAAACAATCTTATGTAATATATTTTGCAATTTTTCCCTTGCAATATTGATTTACTTTTGGAAAAATACAATTGTGACTTTATGAGAATTACTTCAGTTGTGCAACAGATGCTGGCAACTGCTTCAAAATCAATGCAGATTACTTCCATTTAACAGAACAAAACAATGGCTATAAACTGTAATAATATCAAAAGACCTCCAAAATAGGAACCATAAAATCAGCAATTATTATCTATTATGATTGAATTATAGTAATATTACACACAACCATCAAAAGATCATAGTTTAAAACTCATTACAGTTTAAATAGATCAAGAAGATTCACTGGTTCCATATTGTTTTCAGTTTAAAAAGATAAATAGTTTTCAAACCCACTAAAGTTATATAGCATTTGACAAAAAATGCTTTAAAAAATTCAAAATGTATTTATTTCTAACATGTCTGGTAAAACTAAAGCAATTTGGTAAAATGCATCAAAACTATAAAAAATTTGTTTCTGGTCAACTGTTCTTAGACCTAGATCTTGTATCCAGTTTTCATAAAACTTGCTTCATCAAACCTATTTAAATATATTGTATCAATTACATTTATTGTAGCAATTTAAAAAAGGCAGCAAATGTCTATGGGTTATTTATGTTCCACAGAAATAGTATATTATAATATGTGTTTGGTGATGGACTAATTTTTTTTTATAGTGGACAACTGATAAGTAATTTTCTATACAAACATACCTTTACAGTTAAGAAATGTTATCATAGTATGTTCAGTAATACTGCTGTGTACTTGTTGGCACAATGATAACTTTTCAGATAAAATTCTATTTCTAAGGGCTGGTTCTCAAATTAAGATGTACTGACACTGATTTTACCCTCAAAACCATGCAAACCTTAGATAACATAATTGAATGACTTGGTTGATGCTATGATCATTGAACAACAAACATTAAACAAGGATTTTTCTTATTGAGGTGTTTATATTTGCTTTTAAACTAAGTGCTACCTTCTGTGAATTGAAAGGGATTTGTTCTCCAAGTCTGGCACTGTTTATACATTTTGTTAAGTCTGATATTTGCAATTTTTGCAATGTTCTTGTTTGGCTTAGACCTCATAGTAATATCAATGTTCATTTTTTTTGTATTCAATAAATCATTATATTCAGTTTTAAAAAAGAATAATACACACACATGATTTAGGGTCATTTCCCAAAGCTGACGAAATGTGTCCAGGTAGACTTGCTCAAGTCCTTGTGAACTTTGTCTTTTACATCAGTGTTTTTAATTATCTCGAAAAATTTTTTTTTTTTACTATCATATATATGTTGGGTGTTTGCCGTCCACAAGGACTTGTAAAGTTCGCACTCTGCGACCGTAGCGCCACCTTACACCATCCTGAATTCCGGAGGGTG
>JAOXYB010018494.1:0-18259 GCA_028565635.1 Phoronis ovalis | reverse complement strand
ACGAAAGCTGAAGCCGTTATAGCAAGACAAAGAAAAGGTTACATACGACGACGCCGACGACGCATACAGTACGGCTATATGCCCTTTCACTATTACATAGTGATGGGCATAAAAACATGAGCATTCCGACAATTCTTCAGAGAGCAACCAATAGCAAGAAAATAGTTTACCTTCCCACTACTGCTATAATACACTGTCAGACGCACTTTGCCTTCCCCAGGGTCTGCGTTCTTCACGTTCACCACCTGGAAGCCAAGAGTATGGGACCTGCCCGGAATAATTTCTCTATAAAAATATGAAAAAAAATTAAATTAAATTAAATTTGTGTAATTTTCCATTTTAATGGGTTTAAGGTATTGCTTGCAGTACATAACATCCATTGGTAGCAAAAAGATAAAAATCTTAAACTTTTTAATTATAAGATAACAGGATGATATATAACCATAGGCAATAGGTCTAGCACATAATAAGAAAGTAAATAATGGTTATATTTCAATTAACAGTAGCTAAAAAAATTCTACAGAAAGTTTCTAAATGGTACGTCATGCACTACAATTTCCGCACTACACTTTAACATATATAATACCACGCGAAACATTACAAAACACAAAAAGTGAAAAAAAAGAGCTGGGTAAGTTTATCACTTTTCTTTCGCCGATGATGTTCCACAGGGCAGGAAATGAATGATGTCATAGTTGTTCGAGGTTACGTAGATTGTTGAGAATTATAACAATGGAAAACAGAATATTTTGATTGACAAAAAACTTTTGATAGTATATTTGCTGTACAAACAAGATAAACATTTGAAACAACTTCAGTAAGACGCAGTATGTGAAGAGAAAATCGCCAAATCCTCAAAGTTTAATTTTTGCCTTAAAAATGCAATCAAGCTCTTTTAATTTTTTATCTTTATTAACAGGTAGTCTTAAATTTATTCAATTGTGTCAAATGCATTTATAAATGAGCACTTGGTAACATTTACTACTCAAAACTCATATTCGAAACTTTATCTTGTTCACAAAGCGACCTCCTGTGGCCCACCAGAGGAACTAAAGATGGGACACTAAACGAAAATCGGCAAAAAATTTCTCCGGTGTAGAATAGAAAATACTCTATATTCTGGAAAGTTTTGCACCGGTAGATTCATACATATAATAGAAATCACCGGGTTCAAATGTAAAATTTGTGCTAGTGGGAAGTGGCAAATCAGAATCCAAAATTCTGGAGGTGTTTACCCCGTTCTATTATCAATAGACAGTATAAAGCGGGAAACAGTACGCTACTTTGCGTTTTTCCAGAATTTTATTAAAGCAGGAAATATGTTTGTGTGTTTCATGACATTACCGCAACTTTGCATATGAAATCGCGGAAAAGGCTATGTACATGTCAGTAAAAGACTAAATAGGAAGTAAAAAATAATAAAACTATAATAATTCTTTATATGCTAGACCTATTGCCCTTGATATAACAATGCAAAAAAGAAAGTTGATTTACGTAACGGAACAGAACAGATAGCTAGACAAGTGATAATCTAATCCAAGGTCCAATTACCTGAACACAAATGATTTAGTCAGCATTTAAATGTCTTGTTATTGTCTTAGGGAGATAAAATGTTTTAGACAGAACGAATCAGATAAACAGCATTATACCTTGCTAACTAAAATAATCTCATACAATACTACTGTGCATACAAAAACAACACTACAGCATTATGAAACATCCCATAATGCTATCATTTCACAGTGTTACATACAGTGAAGCAACAACCATCAGCTTTAAGACTTCATGTATACCTTAACCTTTATTATTGCCAATTCAAAAACATTTGTAACACCCTATACCAAAGCTTTGGCATCAGCCCACAACCACCCTTCATCCAATGAAAATGTTTTATTATAATTTACCCTGAAGTTAAATCCATTCCAGTGTGGTACAGTACCATTAACAATTCAGACAGCAGTCAAAACATTTGACAGAGGTAGAAGAAAGAAACTGGAGCACAGAACGTGACAAACATAGCAACTAATAAATGCTACAGAACACTCACAGGGTACACAGTCCAGCTAGGGTACACAGACCAAACAGCACATGGTTATATACACAGGTGTGCTGTATTATTGCATACTGTTTTTGGTGATATTTTGTTGGTGTTGTTTTATACTATGATGTTTTGAGAGTGAAGCTACTTTATTAATTAAAGTTATTTCTACCAAATTCACCATCACCATTATGTTAAAAGTATTAAATAAAACAACCATGGAATTAACAAAGTATTCAGAATTGAATAAGACAAATTTATGTTTTGGAAAGGTTACGTGGACTGTGTTATAAAGTTTAATGAAATTTAAAATGATAGTGGAATTGACGAAGGAATTTTAATGCCAATCACAAACAACAATTTAAATTTAATATTTTAGTCATTACCACCACCTCCATATTAAGCAATGAAGCACAGAGCTAGAGAGCATTTAGTTGATAATTCACCCCTCCTCCTGCTCATATATAACAGTACAGTAATAACTACAGGAAAATGTACTGGGATTTATTTGTTGTAATGTGTGAATAAACAAAGGATTATACACAAACTATATAGTAATCTGTGAATAGCAGAAAAAGTGATGTAATATTATTATGAAAATAATTTCTTATATATTTATTAATTTGGTCAAGTACAGAACAAAAAACAAATCAAATTTGATGGTGTGTTTTGACATCTTCCTCCAAAAGAATATGGCAATATTTTGATTGAGTTTTACTTCAGGATTTTTCATTACTTTAAAGTGCTAATGATTTAGGAAACGTAAACTGTTTTTGAATTTTGCTAAAAATTATATATTATTCAATTTAAAAAATATATATATTTATTTGATTTAGTGTACTTTTGTCAGATTTAATGGAAAACTGATGGGAGATAGCTATATGTGGGATTTTTATCAAAATGCTGCAGTGCAAAACAATCTACAGACGTTAAATTTAACTTTCAGTTTGAGGAGCCCTACCTGTATGGGGAGTACTGGGACTCCATGGGGGAAGACATGGGGGAAGCAGAAGGGGGAGGAGGGATGTATTGGGTAGAAGTAGCAGGATGCAGTACACGATTCATCGAGCGCTAAAACAAATAAATAGATAGAGTCAGTTATATACATAACCACAGCTTAGATATCATTAGTTGCATATAAACAAGAAATGTTTCACTGCTCTCAAAAGACACATGAATTCTCTATGATAAATTATGCAAAAGAAAATGAGGAAATGGACTTTCGAATTTATTTGTAATTTTTTAAAAGAAACTTTTAGATAACATTGCAGTAAATAATATCTAACAGCAACACAGTACAAATATATCAGCATTGGTTTTATCATTCGTCATTTAGGAATAATGAAACAGTTGTCATGTAAATCAGTGAAGATACATTCCAAAAAGAATTGAATCATTGTTTAAGAAATCACCAAATGAATCATAACTAACTAATAACATAACAACAGTGTAAAGCACCATTTACAAATGTGACAATATTTTGTACATGTATTGGCGTTCATTTGACACACCTACCTGGGCAGGGTAGTGATATAAGTGGCAGTTATGCGCTGAGATGTTAATCCGAGACTGATAATATGCATCTCGAGCATTCACAATACGCAGGTACAATTCTGCCATACCAAACTGAAAGACAAAAAGTAAATTATAATAGCTATTACCATAAAGATGCAACAAAGCCATTCATGTTGTATGATACATAGTCATAGATGACAGTGATGGAGAATTCACTAGATTTTTCAACCAGAAACCTTTCCACCGGAGATATGCATTAAGGACAAGTGGCCTGGAAGTAACTGTTTGTTGCCTATACTCTGCATGATTTTGTTTGCTTTTTTAAGATATAAGATGAGCGAAGTAATGTTTTGTTAATTTCTGCTCTTTAATATTTTTCATGATGATGGTATGAAGGGGTAAATGTGGGTAAAAACCGTTACGATCAATGACAGGCAACACTTACTAGGCAAATATTGAGCAACTAACACAAATCGTATTTTTCACCTTTTAGGGATATACAAGGGAATATTCAACACACTACAGGATGACATAGTGACATGCTCATAATTTATAGACCCATGTATAACCCTAGAAGACAATGCCACTTAAAGTACTTTAAAATTATTATAAAACCTATATCGCATTAGCCTCATTCAAAATCTGTTTATCATTACACAATAAAAAAATACATACTAACCTGTGGGATACTATTCAAATCACTGCTGGGGATATTAGGTTGAATTGGTGGCATCCTAAGTGGTATTTTCCATCGTCCACTTAGGACCCTATGATGCTCATCAAACAAATCCATTTTAACCCATGCTTTTGTACTTAAACGTTTTGGATCATACACTGTTTCCCCTGAGATCTGTACCTCTGCAACCATGCAAAGGTCATGAGCTGGTGGACATCTAAAAAGTTAAAATAACAACTTATAATTTCTTTAACTTAAGCTAAAAAAACATTTGACAAGTTGCAATTATGCAATTAAGAAGTTTATGTGCTACTGGTAGCCATCTTTAAGAATCTGTATTACATTTTTCAAACAAAATTAATGTTTTCTGAAATTTTAACATTCAGACTATGTTACATTGGTATTTTCAGACACGTATGTCAAATGCATAAATCAATGAAATCTAATGCAACAGTTGTCAATAACAGTAACTTACTTTGGAACAGGTTGCTTGGCACCAATTAGTGCCATATTGCACGCAGGATACCTATCTATTTTTGACGGTTCAGTAAACACAGTTGGTAGAATGGTAGGTTCTCCTAGCTCAGCTATTTTATTGTATAAACCAACTATGAGACGGCAAGACTTTGTGGTTGCATCTAATCCACTCATAAAATCATAGAAGATAACAAATCCAGAACTGAAAGATTGAAAATAACTGTATACACATTTTTACAAGTTTGGTATATTATCGTAATAAGCAACAAATAAATATCAATGTTAAATCAAAACAAAAATTTCCAACCTTTTACTTATTCTCCTGCTCTTTTGAGTTTTTCAGTGGTGAGATCTGTGTAGTAACAGAATGACAGACTAGCAAAATCCTTATCTGGACTAAAGTCTAATTAAAAATAATAGTCCAACGAATGATTGCAAAGAGGCCAATTTTTAATATGCTACAAAGTGAAACAATGTGTCACAATGTCAAATATGAATCCATTGTTCTTATCCGGAAACAATAACATATAATGCACCAAAGATCTTACTTAAACACTCACTTTGGATCATAAGGTGCTGGCACCAATTGCTCTGTATCTACTGTAGGTCCAGCCATCCTGTTATGCATCAGATACGGTAACTCAACAGCACCATTATCAAAAGGAGCCTAAAAAAGCATACTGAATTTACCAACAGGTGTTATTTTTGTGTTGTACAAAACATGATCCCTTTTAATTTATGTTTGTACTATGATAGTACTAGCCTTAGTTCTTGTCCAACCATTTACAGTAGGCTTCCGAGTTATGCTCTCCCGTATATACAAAACACCGGTTTGTGATGCAATAAAATGACATCAGAAATGTTGTGATGGGACATTGAGGAGGGAAATGGGAGGGTACTGACTACAATCGTGGGTCATGAAAGTAATACGACCCTTTCCCACCTCAATAATAATAACTATTCACAAGCAGATTGTACACAGTCTATCACAGTCTACACTCTTAAGAAGATAATTATATGGTTACAGTACAGAATGGTTAGAGTATACTCCAGGAGAGTTACCTACACTTTTGTTCTGTAAATTACTGTATCCGAGAGGAAATGGAGGGGGTAGGGGAAAGGGTTCACTCTCATTGCACAGAAGTAAAAAAATTATAATCTAGTTGCATAAATAAAATTATTGCAACCCTAAAACATGAAAATAAAACATAACGTTTTTCACATTGCATGGACCGAACTTAAATTTAATGAATACAATATGACCCTTTTACACCTGTAGGAAAATAAGTTTTCCCCTTTCCCTCTAAATACATTCAAGTACCTGAATAGGCTGAATGGTCACTAAATGTCAAACTGTGCTCGTGTATTTATAACATTTCGCGTTGCAGAAATGATTTACGTCGCGTTTTAGAATTGTACAGAATTTGGGAATCTGTGATTCCTTAGCGATTCCCTAACAGATTAAGCTGATGACGTCAGAAAAATCTGAGTAACTGTCACAAACCAGTATTTAGTACTTTTTATTGGAAGAGAGCATAACTCGGAATCCTACTGTAAGATAGCGGTAATATAAACTGCAAGTGACAATCAAGTTATCAATATAATTTTGAATTTATAGACACCAAACAAACACACGGCAAAGTTATTGGCACTATTTAATACAACTAACATAATTGTGTCCTTTATCAAAGTTCTAACATCACATGGAGTCAGATCCAGGTTATGTTGATCCACCCAATCGATATCTAGCAATATCAAGATTTGTTTTGATGAATTAACTACTGATGCTAATAATCTCAATTTTGTAGATATATGGATTAAGTAAATTATAATTATTGGTCTATTACCCTCCTTGGACTCTGTTGGACTCCTGGTTCAGGCTCTCCCAGGAGTTCTCTTTTATACTTTTCTAAATTAGCTTTCTGTTTCAACAATTCCATTTCTTGTTGAATTTGTGTCATTTGTCGCAGATGATTCCTCTGTAACTTCTTTATTTCTCTGTCAATGTCATCATCTAAAAGACATGATAAAAAAAAAGACATAAAGAATGAAATCCAAAAAAAATGTGCCCTTCATGTGCCTTTAAAACCTTTGAGCTGACTTTATTGCTATTTCCACACAGGTATTTCCCGCAAAACACTTGAATATTGCTGCAAAATTGACCTGTACTGACATTTCATCCAATCCACGACCATATTAAACATGGAAAACACATGCTCACAAATTAAAACAAGCATTTTCACTAGCTGTGAATATATATACATATGCATCACAAAATTGATAGTATGATGTCTAGACTAAGCCAGAGTTATTATGCAAGGTAGTGTGATTTAAAATCCTCTTGTAGGACAAAGTTCCAAAATTGATTATCGCACATTGTATTATACAAGGAAATATTCACCATTCTCACGTCGACTGCTACTCCTGTGTCCACTGTGTACAGCAGGTTGTTGCTTCATTTGCTGGAGTAGTAAATCTCTCTGAAGGCGTTGATTTTCAAGCTCGAAAGCCATGATTTGTTGATTCAAAGTGCCCAAACTGTCATGACTAGGTTTCTCTGGAAAGAAAGCATCATAGTATTGCATGTATGATATAATTTTGAGAATTTCAGCTTGCATTATACCTTATATTACAAACAAACACATGCCGACAACATGGCTAATATGACAATATAACTAAGAGAAACGGAGTTAATGAACTGTTGACTATATAGACTTGAAGTGGCAGAGTTTATAAAAGATAGACAGAGGTATTAGAAACCTAAGAAGAAGGATAAAAGTCCTTTTACTAGCATAATACAATAGTATTATTTGTAAATGTCGTTGAACAAACAAAGTACTACAGTAACTCAAAATTATTTATCTTTGCACGTCACCGAACCTTTTCTCCTTGGTTTGTTTGCACCACTAGTTTCTACAGCTTGAGCCTCGGTTAACATCATGTTCATCTGGGCAAGAACAGCCGGGTCATTCCCTCCACTCTGTAGATACGCTTGTCTCATTGCACTGACATAAATAAAAATAACTTGGTAAATATTCAAATATGGCCAAATTTGATGAACTACAGGATGACACAAAATAAACAGAACACTACTGGAGTACTGTGACACTTCTTTACTTCTATTTCAGGCTTGAAAGAACCACCCCCCTTTGGAACAGAAACCATTTTTCTTTTGTTTACGGCACTTATTCTGGGCGTATTGTTTACAATAGGAGTGGAAATGACCTTTTTTATTTTTTTTTTGCTTGTCAACTTTTTTGCTGGCAGCACGGAGACGTTTTAGCAACCTTTTTGATTACTGAACTGATATTTTTCTCTCGCATCTGCCTTTTGAAAAAGTGTCTGACAGCCTTGATTTCGCTCTTGAAATTGGTTGTCAATTTTTACATCTGCGTGACATCCAAATCTCACTAACACCTCTACGTTTGACCAAGGGGGGTTGGGGGTAATTCCTATACGAAACACTATACGTTTGCGGTCATTGCGATAACTTTCGAGATGATCCCTTATGTACTCAAAAAACTGCTTTGATTCTTATTTTATTTCTCAAGACTGGTAGGCAATATATAGGTAGAATTATAGTTTGGTCCAGAATTTTCTTAGAGATCAAAGTAAGGCCTGGTAACAACATGCAGGTTTGTTAAAGAGCATGTTTTGTGTTGAAACAAATCTTACAACATAGCTTTATTTTTAAAATATGCATTGCAATAATAAATTCTTTGGTAAGTGATCTAAAAATATCCCAAATAGGTAAAAAAAATTCATTTTGATTTTCGCTGTACCATTTTTAGCACTTTTGAACAATACTTGGTCAAACTTAACAAACGTTTCTTATGGAACTGCAAACAATTATTTAAAATCAAGTAGAAAAAAAGAATTTGAAAAATATAATTATTTTTTTAGACAAACTTGACAAGTCAAAATTTAGTTAAAAATGTGTGTAGTGTTCTGTTTATTTCGTGTCACCTTGTACAAAACAAAAATTTCAAGAAAACAAAAAAAGCTTTTGATACTATTAGGACACGTGTATACATTTTAGCTATAACGATTCCTATAACCTATACCTGAAAAAGTTTCATATTTGTTTTATTTTATAATGTACTCATATAATAAAATTAACTATTTATTAAAATTTTATATTATATAAAATGTTTTTCATGAACTCTTACTCAATGTACACCTATATCCAGTTATAAAAAGGTATTGAGGGCTACATAAATACATGTACGCAACTCATGTCTGCAACAAGTACCTTATTTCTGCTACTAAAGAGTCACTTCCATAATATGGAATTGAAGGAAAAGCATCTTTCTTCTGATCCCTAGAAAAAAATAAATTGAATTTTGATATAAAATACTACTGAAATTAATTTCATATACTGACAGATGAATAACAGTGGAGTAATATTAAACTAGAAAGAATACTTAAACTTGCGTAACCATTATTTGAGACATGAGCCAGAATATAAATGTTAATGGTTTCCTTCAAATAAGTCTGTAAACATACGGTTTAAATCTATAGTAAATAATAATTTGATACTCGATCTAATTGTCTTGTAGCAAAAATATGCATTGAAAATTTGCAACAAAATTGAACAGGTTCAGATGTCTTAAAGAAAATTTTACAAAAAATCATAACAGTGAAAAAGAATTCTCTAAAAACTAGTTTACCTGCCATAACCAATTGGGGTCTGTCTTCTGTTCCACATGTTGTACTCAATATGAAAATGTCTGTTATAACTAGTATCCAAGGGTATTTCAAGTAAACAAATTAAAAAATCTGATAAAATTTACTACTGTACTAACTTTACATCATACTTCTGCAAACATACTTTGGTTTATTAAGATCCGACAACTGTCTTTTTAATTCAGAAAGTGTTCGTTGATTTCGCTGTTCTTGTTCACGAAGTTCAGCTAATAGTTGTTGTGTCATCTCAGATTCATTAACATGTACTGGTCTGTGGCCTAAACCTTCTAGTTTTCTTCTTATGTCTACAAAAACACAATAGGTCACTCTATCACTATATACATATCTACCTCAATAATGACACCCATTTCAAATTTACTGTTGACATTACATAGGATGTTTGAGTACAGTTCAATGTCAACATTGTCAAAATCTTATTTTGTTGTTAAAATCACACTAATGTGTTTATTTAAGAACACAATGTACCTTAATAAAACTCTAATATATAACCTCATGTAGAACCACTTTGAACACTAAAGACAGTTTCAGAAGATATACTACAACTTTAATAATTTGTACTCCACCCAGGGGGCAGGCGATATAAAGGTGGTAATCATGTTACAACATGGCTTTTTCAAAAAGCCTCTAATGGAGGGATCCTAAAGCTCCAAGATTATCCAGTCATAGTGAAGGTGCAAGAAATAACACCCTAAGATAGTGATTATATTTTTTAAAAAACAGTTGTAGTCATCTGTTGAAAAAACACTTTTTGTTGATGACCCTAACAAACTGAAACCTTAAGGGACAACCTAAACAAACTGCCATTTTTCATAATTTTTGGGCAAAAATCATACCCAAAAATCATACCTAAAAAGTGTAATGCGCGTTGCACTCTGATGGCTAAAAAAAGATATCCTTTCACACCAAATGTGTTGGAATATGAGTACCCACTTTCACATTGGCTCCCCCCTGGAGTACTCAAATAGACTGCCATACTGACAGATTTTGTACAGTAAGACAGTTCCTGTTTAATAGTAATTAAATACTCCAGTACAGGGATCAGATACATTCTAATATTCTGCATTATTATATTTTAAATTTTTGAAAATAAAATAATTATACATTTACATTTAGTGAAGAAAGAAAATTGTGGTTCAAATCTTTAACAAAAACATAAATAACAATTTATTGACATAGTTACCCATTATATTTCACAATTTGTTTTGGGACTTTGTAGATTCTATTTAAACATTTCATTTCTTTTTTTCATTGCATATTATTAGGTCATTGCAATTATGAGTAATAGATAATATACAGTTTTTATTAATAATAATTATTAATATATTATCTATGGATTAAGATTTCACCACTCGTTTATACTAACCATCCCTTTGTTTTTCCAGGTCTTTATTTCTTGAGTGTATATCTCTTATTTGCTTTCCATGTGATTCAGCTAGTTTACGCATCTGATTGTTGTGTGTTTGCCGTATTCTGTTTCTGGGACTAGTAAAGTCGTCATCCTAAACAAAGAAAAGTAACACTGGATTGTCATGTGCTTCAGCACCATATGCATGTATACTTGAAATATTCTTTTTGAATACATTAAAAAAACTGAAATAAAAAAACATTAAAACAATAAAAAGTCAATAATTGCTGATAGCTTCTATATCACTCCGGGTTCCCGCTCAAGGTAGTAACTGGTACCCATGTTTGTGAATCGGTTTTTGAAAAACCCTTTAAATGTATTATCAATTTTTAAATTTTCACTGACAAAAGAAATTTTAGATACCCTATTTATCAGTGTTGCACTTGAATTAGAATATTAATTAAATCCTTAACTGAGTAATACATATTTCCATATGCTTTGTTTTTAAAAATAACCCTTTTATACATTTTTGTTCACAAACCTGCATACCACCTACTGATTTGAGTTGGACCCTCGGGTATAACACACTAATAATAAGCTCCTGTGATCACTGAATGGCAATAGAATACCAGAAGTTCATCTAGTGATTGAACCCGGCAAATTTACTCAATATTTCAGCGGACAATTCAACTAAGTTATGAAATTTGTTCATATTATAAGTTTTTTCCACATTGAGCAGTTACAGCATTCTTTTTAAAAACAGTTTTATTTTCCAAAATGACTTTAGAGATTTTTTATTTCTTGTTCGCTACTTTATTTTAACTACAGCACTACTTAGAACTGCTCAGTCTATGAAGCATTTCTGCCACCAGAGGGCACACAAATTTACAGGCAAGGTTTAACCCCGGGGGGGTACTCAAGGTATTTTGACTACGGGGATGTGCCGCGGAACCCAATCCAAAATTTTAGCTTGTGGTAGCAAACCCAATCCAAATTTTTGAAATTTTAGGGTAGTAATCCAAATTTTGTGAAATATAAGGGTAGTAATCCAAAAGTTTAAAATTAATCCAAATTATTTACTGTAAACAGTGGGTAGCAATCCAAATTTTTGAATATCGTTACGGTAGCAATCCAAAAAAATACGGTGAAAAGTATACAATCCAAATCCAAAATTTTCAACTCGGCTGCACACCCCCACCAAAAATAACCTGAGTACCCCCAGGGGTTTAACCCCAGATTTTCACTATAATGTGGGTAGTTACAAAGTAATGTAAACTTTCATTTTTACGAACCTGAATGATTTTCAGAAACAACCTTAAAAAGTGTTTATTAAACCTTCAAAACAACAAGCATTGTTAACATTAACTGTAGCATATTATAAACATTTCAATCGGTTTCAGACACATTTCAATAGGGACAGCACCATATTACCTGAACTGCCCACAATGTTAAAATTATATTTTATGGATGTTAAACATAGAACAGAACAATAGTTTGTTTCTAACCTTGAGCAAATGTACCATATAACAAAGAAACATAGGCACTTGTATAATATTATATGGTAAAGCTTTTGTAAACACAAAGCTTATAACTACTTACATGTGATTAAATGATACTCAGTTTGCAAAATCCTACTTTACATATAACAACATGTTGGCATGGCTGCACATTTGTTAATGTTTGCCAAGTAGGGGCTAACTTAGGCTTTTGTTCATGAATTTTGTACATGCATGAAATATTACTATTAATTTTTAACAGGTTTTTCTCAGAAATAATCTACATATAGCTACCATGGGTTCTAAAATTAAATATACAAAATGTTTGGATATCTAATTAAATAACTTTAATTCATTCATTTTGTAAATTAGTTTTTCATATTTTCTAAATTTAATTTTATAAGTAATCATTTACTAAATGTATAGGACATAATCTATCATCCTATGATAGCTATTATCTGGGACTATTATAACTAATTAATACTACTCCCCAGATTAAGGATTATCAATAACTCATACAGAGTTATAATTAGGGTCATTAACCTTGTTATACAATTTATTATATGACATTTCTACCAATGAAAGCAAAATCACATATTGTGTAATGTCCCTAAATGCAAAGAATTCTGGGTAATCTCAGAAAATCCTGGCCATAGACACTAGATACAATCATAGGGACTCCACATTCTAACCTCTATAATTGGACATGGTCTCTATTTTGGACATTTATGTACAGTGACATACACAATGGAATATTAGTCGTTACACAAAACAATGGCTAAATTACATACATATTTTATCAAATCTTATAGGTACCAGCTAATGTAGTAAATTTTTCAGATAATACATGGCACACTCATACTACAATATGTAACCCCAGGAATGTAACAAACATTTTACAAAACATATGCATAACTACATTGTAGGTATGATAAACAATTGTTCTAATAAAAATGTAACTATGAACCTGAGACCAATAAATCTAAATATATATTAGACAACCTTGGTCTTTATTATGTTTTTGTTTATACATTGCTCATGGAAATCAACATCAAAGAAGAAAACAACTTTTATACATGACTATATGTTTTATAAACAAAATAACAAGAAGACACCTTACATTGTTCACATATACACTTGGTATAAAGCTACTTGTGATAATATGTAACCAATAGGAAACATGGAAAAGATAAGCCACTCTGGCTTTATGTAATAAGAACTAAGATAGTTCATACTTCCATGCAAAACAGTGTTTCGAGACTACTAATAATGCACGTTCAAAAAGAGAGGGCAAAGCTGCCCATTGCTTCAGCTAAAATATGTGTACAAGAATTTAAAACCAATTCCAAAAAGTCTGTTTTTCTAAATTTGTCAATCCAATGTTGTTTTCAAGCTTTTCAATGATGCCAATGTTGTTCAAGTGTAATATGCAGTGTAAATTGAGTCAATAATGCAGCAAATCCAACAGACTTACGTCAGACAACTGTATACTCATGCTAGAGTCTGTGTTACGTGACAATGCGCTGTCTATAAATACTCCATTGTTCTCAAACTTCTCAAGCATATCATGTATGGCATTCTCCCTCTCTCGGAGTCTAATGTACTAAAAAATGAAACCTTTACAGTATATAAACGTTACATAATCTTCAGTGGTATGTTTTAATTATAATAATTTTCTAAAATAACAGATTTTTGAAGAACAATGCAACAAAAGATTTAAAAGTAAGTGCTCTTTACTTAATATACACTATCCTTTATTTTTAGGCTGTTTTCATTGTCTCAAAATCCACCAGTTTCAATTATTAAAATTAGTATAATTCAACTTGTGCTTAAAGCTGCCTTTGGAAGATTCTAACTGAGCTCACCTGATTTTTAATATCTTTAATTTTCTCATCATCATCAGGTTTAGTTTTTACTCTTTGGAGATCTGATTCTGTATCATCTAGATGGTAGAGAAGAACTTTCTCTTCCATATCTCGCAAGTTACGAATACGCGACTTTTGGTTTTTCAAAAGCTGTAGTTGCTGTACCTTTGTTATATAATCACACATTACAAACACACATTCAATCACCTACTTGTTATTGCCTCAAATGGAGAAGTGAAAATGTGACATTTCTCAGTAACGCTGATTTACAGCAAGTGAGAAACAGAGTTTAAAGGAAGGGAAATTACATCAGTCTGTTCCCTGAGCTTATTTAAGAAATTTTTCATTACATATTTTGCTAACAAAGTTTAAAAGTCAAAGGTAATTATAATATGTAATGAAAACCTATGAATGTTTCTTCTCAGTAGTACCAACTGAATTCTTTGAGTCCTGAAGAATTTTGACAAATAAATGGACAGGTAAGAACAAGTTACATCACAAGATACAATTTCTTGTAGTATAATCAACAACTCGTCTAAAGCCCACTGCACACATCTGGAAGCTTTGAGAAAAATCAAGTTGAAGGTAGGTGTAACAAGCACAAACTTTACTAGTATTGAAACATGCTTTGATAATTCAATATTAATTAAAAGATATAAATAATTAAAATTAATAAAAGCAAGTTCAGATCTGAAATGCATTTTAATAAGCCTCAAATGCACAAACCAAAAAATTATAGTGTTAAAAAATCTGCATTTAATATTTATGCATCAACACAACAAAACAACATGGCTACTACTACTACTGAGAGCAGACAGTATATTATAAGCAACTTCTGTTGCATATTTAAACAAGTAAACAGAAATTTTGATAATGCAGCATACAAAAACAGAAGGTGCAGAAATGATTTTAAAATAGTCTTATAAAACAATATGTTTTGTATAAGTTGATAATTTCATATTTACAACAAAAACAAAACTTTATCCCTTGCATATCATTAAAAATTAAATCAAAACGTGGTGTAAGTGTGCCATGTATTAATTAGTCACTGAAAATTTAGTGTGTGCTATAAAGTATAAGCTACTACATGTATTAATTAACTACAGAAATTTACCAAGCAATAATCTATGAAAGCTAGCTTTGTTTTTTCAATTTATAAATCTAGTCATTGCTATTTTACAATTTTACCCTAATAAATACTGCAATGTTCAGTTTTCACTTTTCAGTAAATATATCTCTGAAAACTAGATATCAATTGTAGAAAATGACTGTAAAAAGCCATTTTAAATAAAGACTAATCCTTTATTTGTACAAATTAGAATACCTTATGAAATTGTAGAATGTATAGAGTTCATTAGTGTACTGTTATGTACCTATAGTTAGTCAATAAATATCAAAAATACAGCATATAACTTATCTAATGTGAGAGAAAAGCCAAGAAGCATATAAGAGTTCAAAATTAAAGCAACTGATAGCAATTCCATTTGTAACCTTACCTTAATATCTCCAAAACCAACGTCTGTAGAAGGCTAAAAAAATGTAAGATACAAGATTTTCTGTTAAAAATGTGCGCTGCTATGCTGTATTAAATCTGAAGAAATGTGTCTAAATAGTGGATGTTGATTAAAAAGCAGACTGTCATTGTCAATTTTTTAACGGCTTATTTGATCAAAATTGTTTTACAAAATCTATTTTTTTCATTGGTCCATGAACTTTAAATCGCTTGTGGTAAATTGTGCTTGTGAGACCTAGCTAATCAGTGGATGTTAGGCAGCCCTGGACTTTATGTCACTTATAACAGGGTTGGTGATACAACTGTAGGGAATTCAAAACTTAATTTAATAGGAGACAATCAAGACTGCAGAATATAAAATTTGTCAGGAAATCCTTGATAGAACTAAAATAGAACAGACTAATTAATATACAAGTTACATGCACTGCAGCACTTAATCTGCAGAAAAGATACTTTCTTTAGTAACAGCATATATGAATGTTTAAAATTGAGTTGGGACCAATTATTTCAACAAAATAACAAGTCTTGTACTAATTCATGAGAATATCACAACCAAAATTCTTTTCATATTGTAATAACTCAGAAATTACAGTTTGCATTTAAAGCCAAGGGTGAATGTCTTATCTTTCTTTCATTGCTATTTGTCTTCAAGTGCACAAAGTGACATTCTTATATATTTAGGAGGACAAAAACAGATGACGGGTATTAGCATGCAAGGTGATTGGAACTACCTCCATTATTTTATGCACATTTAGTAGTTAATTTAACTTAAAAACAATTTTTGTTCTTGATGTTAAAGTATAGAACTGAACAAAAAAATATATTTTTCTTTTTCAAATTATGAGAAGCAAGCTTCTCAAATCCATATGCATAGAAAAAATTATTGTACAATTAATTCGCCACATTTTTTGATTTAAATCTATAGCCAAAATTTTTGATATGCCATGAAATTAGGTATTGTGAACATTATTTTAACCAAGCAGTCCACCTAGATTTGTTTATAGAAACTTGTTTTATGAATAACCCTAGTGTTATCACAAAGCTTATTGCTTGTATATGGCAACATGGAAACTTAAAACAATTTTGATAACTTGAACAAACATGTAGGTTTGTTTTTGGAGGAATTACATATAACTTTGTTGTCTTATCACTGACAAACTCTATAATGCCTAAGAATAGTCAAATTTAACTCTTGCATCGATTTTTAACTACAACTAAATATACAAATTTATGTATTACTTGCAATTTATTTTATATAAACTGCATACTTCATAATTTCTGCTGGGTAACAGCTGGGACTGTTTTTAATTAGTCCTGGCTCATAGGCAACATATTTTATGCTTACCTAGAAATAAGTTGCTTGCACTCACAAATTTAAGGTGGAAACATAAAAAAACTAATTTAACTAATTAATGTAAACATTACAGAATTACAAGCAAAAATTAGCAAATTAGACCTGAAAGAGAAGGTAGGAAATATGAGTTTGATACAACAAATATTCAGGAACTGGTAAGGCTATAATACTGAGATAATATAACTCAGTATTAGTATCAACTATAAAACAACTTAACTTACCCTCATTTCTGGTGATCTCCTGTTTTGTTTTCTATATTCATCAGCAGACCTTAAGCCATTGCGCATCATTAACCGATGAGGATCACCTAATGAGCCACCTACACAGAATTTCGTCCTATGTTTCCTTAGCATATCAGGCGAGTTAAAGCTCATATTGCATTCTTGGCACTTGTATATGTCAGACATTGCCATTATATTTATAATTTTTATAATAAATACTGTAATTAATTAATCAAGATATGTTGGAATATCAGATGATTTCTTAATTTATTAAATGTACTCAATGTCTCAACTTTAAAATTGTTTAGTAGTATGGTCTTTAATAATATGCAATTAGTCAAGCAATTGTAGATCCAACATTTTAAAATAAAATTTAAGCTATAGACATTTTAATAGCAGCATGAAACTTCTATTCATAAAGTTATATATGAACTTCCAATTCAAATAACCATATTATGGAATAACAACCTGAAAAGAAACAGTAATAGAAATGCTTAACAAGTATTCATCATTGTTATGAGGGATTAATCTCACAATAATATGTCCAGCTTTGGTTTTATCTGGGGAGGGATTATTTTTTACTATGTAATTTCTATAATCATGGGAATAAAACAAGTATAGCTGTTCTCCCTCTAAATAAGTACATGCTGCGGAAATGAAGCATTCTTCATCAAAGCTGAGCCGTAGTGTCATGATCCAGATCCCAGCGGGGGGGCAGTGAACAATATGAGAGTGGGTACCCATGTTCTAACATGGGTTTTCAAAAAGGCCTTAACGAAGGGAAATTCTACAAAAAAATACACCTCTAAGGAAGTGAGTTTTTTGAAAAAATACACCCCTAAGGAAGTGACTTTTGGGGAAAAACACCCTAACACAGTTTCACACCTCCAAAAAAAACACCCCTTTTCGTGATTTTAGCTAAAAAACAGACCCTAAGAGCGTAACGCGCGTTACGCACCGGTGGTTCGAAAAAACATAGGGTAAATGTAGGTAATTTCGGACACTTTTGGTTAGATGGCTTTGTAAAATATTATCTTACTTAGCAATATATA
>JAOXYB010018472.1:4437-18267 GCA_028565635.1 Phoronis ovalis | reverse complement strand
ATCTCTGTCGCACACAATTTCCTAAAATCATATTTTGGCCCAACACGGAATTTCACTAAATAATAAATAATACCTCCATCATCATTATCCCTGGATTGTCTCGTTCCAAAGTAAATAATGAAGGATTGAATATAACACTACTTATTAGTATGCAATATTTTGCTTACGTTAATTTTAATTGATGGATAAACAATCTATATATCCATCGTACAATCAAACCATCCATCAGATGCCCCCTCGGACAATGGGAATGTGTATGTACAGGCCTTAATCGATGAGAATGCATGGTTTTTGCACCACGACAATGATTTGAATGTATTCGCGTGCGTTTATCCAGTATTAAAGTTCAGCAAAATATATGCAAAATATAGATACAGACATGTTACAATAATGCACATTATAATGAAAATCATTTTTTTTTTCAACAGCACTCGAATAATACTTATTGTACATTCACAAGTAATGTACAATCACAAGTAATGTATATACCCGGGGGTCCGACTCGAATCAATTGTTGGTACGCACAGCATGTGCGTGAACAAAAATGCGTACGTAAAAAGGGAATTGAAAGGTGCTTTTAGGAACAAAAGCACGCTACGCATTTCTAGGGTTACATTTTTCGATATGAGGGCGTCTTTGTTTCATTAACTGCACTGTTTAGGGTATCGAAATCGATCAAAACCGCTCTTGAAAATCATCATTAACCACCCCCGGGGACCGACTCAAATATATAATTACTGGTGCCCATGTGCGTGAAATATGGGTTATTGAAAAAGCCCCTATAAATGCGTTTTCCCATTTTTAAATTATGACCCGTTTTCACTGACGAAGACATTTTAGATTCCCTAAATGCTTTGGGAATATTTTTGGAAAATGGCCGGGAAAGGGAACTATTGGAAATTCATTGGAATTGCCGGAAACAAAGAGCAATCGCAAATTAACTTACGTTACGAGTTAACCTTGGTCGGGTGGCCGTGGCGGTTTTCGTTCATTTGATATCTGGCTGAGGATCCATAATTAATTACACAAAGCAATATCTATTACGCATCTAAGTTCATATTTTACGCGTTCAGAGAAAAATGAATATCAGCTCAGGGCAGCATATCTTCGTAATTTCTTGGGAAATACATAGTTGTATCATTAGTTAAAGTGACGTTGTAAATATTATATTGTACTATATTATGTAACATATATATTGTCAGCTGGTGGCCTTCTATTACAATAAAGATTTTATTCGGCTGTTTATTATTACTATAATTATAGTATGCATCATTTGATTGGCTTTCTGAGTTTACCTGTATTTGTGTTTGCTAGCTGAGCATTATTTAAGCAGTAATTAAGTCAACTACTGTAAAATAATTAGTTTATTTGGACAGGTATTATATAAACTTTGATTTGATTAGCACTATGAGTTGCCACAATAGCATATGTCATAATGCGATAATGTTAGTTGGATAGTATCCGTCATATTTTTTAATAATTCTATTAACCAGATGATAAAAACATAATCGCAGTGTTTGCTATTTGAAATATTAAACATCTACAGCCCTATCTTTTAACAGAAAGTTACAAGTTCTACAACTATGAGAGGAGTTTTCTTCAAAACATTTTTCAACTTACACTACCTTACACAAGCATACAACACTTTAACCACATGTACAACACATATCTACTAACTACTGGCTATTATTTATTGGTGTTCCACCCATTCTCAATTAGAAAACTGAAAGAGAGCTGAAAGAAATGATATATGAACCAGTCTAAAATGAATGAAAGTATTTGAAGAATACTTAGTTAGTTCTGCTATCTATAACAAACACATCTCTTGAAATTAGTTGTTGGTGCTCACCAGATAGTCTACAATACAGCCATAAGATTACGACATACCATCAAATTTGACATTTCTATTGTCTTGGCTGGCAGCCGGTATTTAAACTTGAAATCATAAATAATCTGAAGATTCGTCGTAGTTTCCAGTATCAATGATTACTCCATGAACAGACACAAAACTAGCTTTACAACCAAACACCATTAAGAGCAAATTAAATAATATCCTCCCTTCTGATAATCCTTGAACCAACTACTGTTTGCAACTACCTGTGGCTTCATGGTATGTGGTACTATGCCCTTGTTATGTCACAATAAATCTTATAATAACAATATCATTGTTTATAATATCGTTGCAAAGTTCTTTAATAAGTCTATCGTAAAATTCTAAGTCCAGCAGTTTTAATATTAATTGCATGTTCAGAAAGCTTCACTTGACTTTTGGCAATTGTTTACTCGATTTCTTTATGCGATGGTAGTTTGGTAAAATCTTGGTTAGAAAATCCAGTTGTAAAGTCTGAGGCTTCAATAAAAATAGAAAATGATTAAAGTATAGATTTATATTAAAACAACAGTTTGTGAGTGCTGTAGACTAAAAATGTTTCATTTAAGTGTTCATTATCAACTTACTGAACATTAAGAAATATATAGTGATAGCCGGGCAAACAAAATATTCATGATTGACAATAATTATTGTGGAGGTGACTAAGGGTATAATGATGATGATAATGTTGATGACAAAGATTATTTAATGCTGATGATAGTGTTGATGACAACGATTATAATTGTAATGTTAATGACAAAGATTATAATAATGATGACGTTGATGATAAAGATTATAATGATGATGTTGATTACAAAGATTATATTGATGACGACAAAGATTAAATAATGAGGGGGGTAGAGGTTCCCCCAGGTGCAATGCTCACACTTAAAAATTGGCAGTGCCCGCTGCTCGCACTTAATAAGAAAAAATTAATAACCAAAAAAAAGCAAAAAAAAATGCTGACCAAAAGGAAATGTCTTGCGGTATTATTAAAAAAAAATGGGCGCCAACAAAACAAAATGCTCGCTGTTCGGACTTAACAGACCACAATACTCGCTGCTCGCAAAAAAAAACCTATAGCTCTCAATAATGTTGATGCTGATAATTATTACGATATGCAATGCCTGATGGTGGTGATGTGATACATCCACTAATTAAGTATAAAATTGTTCGTCATACTCACTGGTGGCCTCTCTGACTGTATCCTCCGTTCACATTTTGAACCATATATTAGGGTATTCTCTTCCAGCACTTCATTGCTGGTAACTTCACATAATGCACCAATAATGCAACCATTGGTAAGTGTTACTTGGCGTCCAACTTTGGCTAAAAATATGTCCTGTGGCAATGATCACTTACATGTAATTCAGATCCAAGACATGTCACAAGGTAATCTGTTTTATTGTCTCCTCAATAAGAATTACTTCTACCAATACTAGTATTATGAATCCAGATCAAGTTTACTGCTATTGAAGGGATACAGCAGACCCTATTTCTTTTCCTTGTAATCTGACATAATATACAAAGTTTTGAAACAGATAATTCTGTGCAGTATACATGACTGCGAAAAATATATTCAAATATTAAACTTAAGCAGACTGCATTAATTATTTCCAAAGGAGTTAACCAGCTTCAGAATCATTGCATTACTTACAGTACATGAGATTTCTCCAAATTTGCCTATTAAGCTCCAACTGAACACAAGACAAATCATGCACTTAGTTTTAAAACATTATTTTTGGGTACATGGTTGAAACTCTAAGAGCAGGATAGGTGCATTGCATGATTCTACTTTAAAAACATACCTTTAGCTTCTAAGACATTATTGTCTCCAACATTAGTTGCTTCACAATCTGAACACTGCCATGAAGGAAATGAAGTTTACGGAATATTTTCAAAGAACAATTATCAGAATGAAAATATCTTCAAATGTAAGGGGTAGACATTTTCTCTTGGCTCAAAGCCAGACATGGATAACCCAACTTCAGAGTTGGTTTGCATAAAGATTCTGTGAAATGCTACTTAGTCAGTATATGACAAGTGGTTTGTATCCTAAACAGAACTTGTTTCAGTGACTTCATGTGACAACATTCCAAATGAATGCATATGCTATGCAAGCCTGCAGAGTACTGTACTGTACAGTGAAAAAGGATACAGGAGTCAACTTCAAAAACGTTATTATTTCCTATAATCATAACAACTTGGTTTCCACTTGAATCCTCATTTGATTTGTCAGTCCGTCTGCAACATAAACAAAATCTGTACTGTTTCGATATTTATGTGTCCAAATCTAGTCAACTCATGTGTTATGTTCCGTTTCACTTAATTATTTTTCATACAAGGAAAACGACATAACAGATGAGTTTACTTAAGATTGTTACAGTAGGTTTCCGAGTTATGCTCTCTCACGATACAGTACTAAATACTGGTTTGTGACAGTTACTCAGATTTTTCTGACGTCATTAGCTTAGTCTGTTAGGGAATCGCAAGGAATCACAGAATCCCGTAAGGATCCTTTATGCAAAGCAAAATGTTATACATACCCGGGATACATACACGAGCACAATTTCACATTTAGTGACCATTCAGCCTACTCAGGTACTTGCATGTATTTAGAGGAAAAGGGGCAAACTTATTTGCCTACATACAGGTGTGAAAGGGTCATATTTTACTTTCGTGCGGTGGGATTCATTGAACTGTATTTGATCTTATTTCGATCCGTGAAATGTGATAAACCTTATATGTTTTATTTCAGTGTTTTACGGTTGCAATAATTTTGTTCATGCAATCAGATTATCATTTTTTACTTCTGTGCAATGAGATTGAATGCTCTACCCTAACCCTTCATATATTTCCGTCTCAGTTGCAGTATTTGCAGAATAAAAGCATGATAAATAACACTCCACCATAGATTCATTGAGTATGCTGTAACCATTCTGAATGGCCGTCCAATATAATTATATTCTTAGGAGTGTCTTAGGTTGTTTACAACCTGTTTATGAATAGTTATTATTGTCCAGGTGGGAAAGGGTCGTGGAATTGTCATGGCCCGCGATTACAGTAGTACTTGTGATTCGTGAAAAGGAAATTTTATTTTCTTTGAGCTGCGGTCACTACGCCCCATTCCCCTCCTCAATGTTCCTTCACAACAGATATTTCTGACGTCACTTTACCGCATCACAAACCAGTATTTTGTATATACGGGAGAGCATAACTCTGAAACATACTGTAATAATGTTCCGGCTATAAAAGTCCACCTTTTCTGACACCATATCACTATTTTGCATATTTAGCAGTCTATTAGGAATACATGATTTTTAGATTTCATAGCTGATTCTCTAATGTGCAAAAGTATTTCAAACCCTAGTGCTAGAAATAAGCAAAGCCATTAGAGATTTATTTAGTTTATAATTCCTACAAAATGGTGCTGCTAAATAATGTGTATGATACTGGTTTTTGGGTGGCTGTAAAAAATATAGCAGCAACACCGTACTGCTTAATCAACCTAACCTAACATATATATCATTAATTAAATCAATTCATCTGGCAGATTATTGATTATATTATTATATTATTTTACAGGATGATTTTCTGTCACATCACTGCAGACATAATTATTAATTTTTAATTGTAATAGAAGAGAGTATTTCATTCTTCTGGTGAAATTTTGCTGTTAGAAGATGAAAATGCCAGATACTCATTTGTGTTATATTGTTTTGAAGTTCTACCTGTTTATAATTTGAGCTTGCTCTTCAATGAGATTATTTTCTCCTATGATGATTGGACCAGCTTCAGCTGTTATTTTTGCTTTAGGATGAATAACTGTTCTGGCTCCTACAAAGAACACATTACTTTAGACAATATGTTGCATGGTGCATAACTACAGTAACGTCAAAGTGATGATATATACCTTCAAGAAATCCTGTACCATACTGCAGGATTTTTTTAAAAGCTGACTTAAGTTGTAGGAGTATTAATTTGCTGGTCAACTTACCTATAGTGACTTCACCCACCAGCTCGCATTCATCACATACAAGTGCACCTTGAGCCACCTTAACTCTAGAAAGAAACAAAATATTTTCATAATCATCTGAAACACTCGGCAGCCATTCGGAAATGCATTTGAGTCAGGGTTTGCACCCGGGGGGGACTCATGTTTTTTTGACTATGGGGATGTACCACCCAACCCAATCCAAAATTTTAGCTTGTTGTAGCAAACCTAATCAACATTTTTTGAAATATAAGGATAGCAATCCAAATTTTATGAAATATAAGGGTAGCAATCCAAAATTTTAAAATATTTGAGTAGCAATCCATTTTTATGCAAATAGACTGATACAAACCAAATTTCAAAAAAAATGTTATGGATACAAACCTAAAATTAATCCAAATTATTTGCTGTAAGCATTGGGTAGCAATCCAAATTTTTGAATTTATTTACGGTAGCAATCCAAAAAAATACAGTAAGAAGTATACAATCCAAATCCAAAATTTTCAACTGGGCTGCACACCCCCACCAAAGATACGCCGCCTGGTAACCGGACGTTTAGCCACTACCTCGTTGTTATCAAGTGAAAAATATATGTCATGGCTCATGCCACAACATTTGATGAATTTTAACGAATTTTTACGAATTTAACTTAATAAATTCGAAGCGACCGTAATGCCTGGAGTCAACATTGATTTACACTTATTTTTAACCACCTGACTTGTGTACACGTGTAGAATTGTATTCATGATAATAACTGACTAAGACCATCATAGTATTGCTATATCAATAATTTCATCATATGTTGGGGTGTTTTTATTAAATTGGAAAGATGATAGTTTTTTAATAGTAAAATGTTAGGACTGATACGTCAAAGAATGGGCCTATTATTAGGACTAGTTTCTTCTGAAAATGTTAGTTTGACTTTGAGTTACAATAGATAACGAGCTTATATTTGATTTACTTCTTGATTTATATGCTTACATTATCTAAAAATGCGAACTCTGTAATCGTAAGTCTGTGTACAATGGGGGTACATGTTCCCGAAATCCTTTAAAATGCGAAATACAACCAGGGTGCATCTAAGGAAAGGGAAAGAACACTTCTGGATATCTAGCGTTATCTTGAGAGGATTAAGATCACAAATGTACTTCGAAATATGAGTAAACAGTCATGAATTCGATCTCCGGCCCACGTTAAGAAGTTAATAAAATCTGAAGTAAAACAAAAAATGTTTAAGCATGAATTCCAGTATTCGATACTCCAGCAGAAAACAGATAGAATAATGTTAGAACACGCAGAGAATATAAAACCATGACATGAAAGAGAACATTGAATTGCCAAAAAAGTGCCCAAACCGAAAGCAAATAGACTAAATTTCTTATGTTAACTCAATGTCAGCACGACCTGGTATTCAATTTTACATGTGACTGTAGTGGTCTATTGTCAACAACTTTAACACAAGATCCCTGCGCACACCCTGGGGAGATCACTATCCTTACATTTTGGTCCAAACCCCGGGGTGGTACTGAGGTACTTGGGGCTAAACGTCCGGACATCCATTCATATCACCTCGGCTTTTTCCGGGCAGGAGAAATCGTATTTGTAACAGCTCCATGGTCTATTTTTAACTCAGTATACTTGCCTCACAAGAAAATATTGAAACATTGTATCTCCAAGAACAAATTGTAATTGTATTAAACTGTTGCAGCTTTACACTTCAAAAGAACAAAACATTAAGATTAATATTCGTGCAGTTAATACTTACGACAGTTGTCATGTTTTATTAATTGCAAGTAGAAGAATGCCCCATACATGTATGTGGAAAGAAAAAAAAATTCATTAAAACTGGGTGCATGCACGATCCCTCTAAGCAGCCTCTGAAAGACTTAAAGATACTTTGTATCTCAGTTTTTCACATGTCACAATGCGGTTGCCGCCAAGGCTCAAAAAAGGGCAATCTATTGTATAAGGATTGAACATTTTCAGTTAACCATTTAAGTCCTGGGACGTAAGTGAAGTTTTATTTGACCGGACAAGTAAGCAAAACGTCCAGCAGAACGATGTGCTCGCGAGATTTCTCGATGTCCGGACGTTTAGCCCCAATACACGCCGTCCGGTAACCGGACGTTTAGCCACTACCTAATAACAAACCAAGACCATCGAAGCAGTGGTGTATGAGAATTTCCATCGTTTTTGTTAATTTCGGAAGACGATGGCTTTTGAATAGGAAAGTCAAGACGTCGGATTTCGGCATATTATTATTATTACTAAGAGTAAGACTAAGACTGTAAGAGTAAAAAGAACGTACTGCAATGGCCATTGCCAAAATTGGTTTCTTGGGTGGTCTTTTAACCTGTACTCATAGTATCTAGGCAATGCAGTTCTACTCATAAGGATACACTGTGTTATTGGTTAAGTTAAAACATAGTTCGAATTGCATTTGGTATTAAATAATGGGAGTATATCCAGAAATTCAACTCACTTAGCCTTCGGCTTGACAGGGGTATCCATTTTCTATATTGCACCGACCCCTTGCGGCAAATAACACGGAAGTACATTACAGGGCAACATGAGTACTGTTTTCATGAAATATTATTTATAGCTTATAAGGTTGAGAAAAATATATTCCTTGATTAAAAATATTTGAACATAATTTTAAAGGAATAAATTATCTCATGGGAAAGATTTATTAAAAAGAAACAGTTGGTTCGTTATCTTATGGAACAAGATTAACCGAATATTCTATTTAGCAACAATAGAAGACATTTCTAATTGTCAAAGATTATAGCTGTCATATGTAACAAAATATATATAAATATAGTTTGAAATTATATATATATGCTTTATATAGTGTTGTGAGACTTTTTTACATATTATTTAGAATAATAAAAACAATGATTTAGGTTATCTTTATCGTCTGTTTCCGATGACGTATCTGCGACGTATTTTATTATTCACGCCATCTGGTTTTAACCAGAGAAATTTCCGAAGCGGAAAGAAGTAAAAATATTTTCTAGAGAAATTATTTTCGAGCATGTTAGCAAGTGCCGCGAAGGCAATTATTATTGACCAAAACTTTGGCCCGCAAGAAGAAGAAAAGGAAAGCAGTATGCCGTCAATTTCAGAGTAAGTATGGACGAATTATAAACCATATGATTAGCGATTTTCATACAGTAGTGATATTGTCGTCCTAAATTTTGACTCGGTACTGGTAACCTATTCATTTTTACTCTTAAAAACTTAAAGCTTCTTTAATTAATTTGGCCGTTTATGGTAATTTGCAATGGCATTGAATGCTAATGCTTGTGTGATAATGTTTTAGTACATCTAAGGTTTTATATTTCCCCAAATTTGGCATTTTTGCTTGTTTAATCAATTGGAAAAAGTATCTGCGTCAAAGTCCAAAATGGCCGCCTTTGTTCTAGAGTATTAGGTTGCGTAATACTGGATGTATATAAAAAGGTTTTGAAACAGCCCCTAGATGCGTTTTTCCATTTTAAATTCCGACCTCTGACTAAAAGACATTTTAGATGTACCCTTATCACTGTTGTATTTGAATTAAAATATCCAGGTAAGTGAGACACTAAATGCTGCATACAGAAAATCAAATAAGAACGCTTTTTGTATATTTCATCAACAGATGTATTAACCATAACTGTGTAATGCACATTCACATGTTTTGTTTGTAAAAATAACCCTTTTACGTGATGTTATTAACCAACATGTTTACTATTCACTATACCCCAGGGCCTGAAACTGTGGAATCAGACCAAAATAAGAAAATGAGCCTTCAAAGGGAATAAGGGCTATCCTTGAAAAGGGATAAACAATTTACAAACAACTACACTATAAATTGTTATTTTACATTATACTTTCTTTTTCTTCATCATCATATGGATTTTTCTACCTCAGTCTTGGCTCAGAATATTAAAGTTGATCTGAGCATTGTAAATTAAGGTATTGAAAAAGTTGGTTTTTGTGATTTGTTTCACTTTGAAATAAAAAAGAAGCAACAATAGGAGTAATTATAATTTCAATTTGTGTGCTTATAAGTTATTGTTTGATGACCTGGAATTTTGAAATAATTTAAGTGGTTTTAAATATTGTAATCACAGAAAGTCTGAGTCTTGGTAGGAGCCTTCTGAAGCCATGTCAAGGTATCAAAAACGTTGGTATTTTTTTGTGTTGTAAAGGCTTACTGACACTTGTGCGCTCAACAAAATGTTGCACATTGATCAAGATATCTATGATCTGCCCAATGTGTTTATATCTATACTATCATTAGTGATAAATACTGTTTTAAGCTTCAGATGTCGACCCATTATGTGCCAACGTTTCCAATATCTTACTGCATGTACTCTGTTTCATTTTATGTAATTTGTATTTGTTTATTGATTTATCAAAAATATACTTTACTAAAATTAATATAACCCTACATTACATTTGGTTTATATTTTTCCTTAAATCAGACTATTGCTATCATTTTATTAAGGTTTTTTATTTGTAGTCTTGAGACCCCTCGCTATTCAATACGTCTGGGTCCAGGGCCTCTGTGGTGTTCCTGATGTCCCCCATGCCGCCAACGTGTCAGTATTGACAGAGGGCAGCGGCGTGGGGACTTCGAAAGAGCCCCCTGTCTCCACTACATCGAGATCAAACCTTGATAATGGTGTAGTGAACACACAGACTGCCTCGAGTTTGTGTATTCGGATTAGTCTGACAGACAGTTTAGAAGTGAGCTGGGAAACCCTAGTTCTGGACCGCAGGCTGTACGTGGAAATCCCCAATGGAATATTGCCAGAAGGGTCCAAGGAAAGGTGAGCTGTGTTCTACAAAATAGTTAATCTGACATAATTCAGATCCTGTTTTCCTTTTATATGAGCCCCAAGCAAGTGTAGGTATATTAATAGTTAATGCACAGTTTGCTATAATGCCAAATGTATTTGTTGGTGACTTGTAGGAGTATGTTCTAAAAGGAAGACATGAACAAATTTCAATTTAACATTATCAGCATTGTCAAGAATTTCAGTCTGCCTCTGCAAACATATATGTAAACTCACTAATGTTTCCATGTTCAACCTTAACATACCTCTAAACATACCTTGTTATTTACAGTTTACACGTGACTTGGTCACAAATTATAATTACGGATGCTCCAAACATTTGTGTAGCTTTCATAAGGTATATGCAGTATTTTCAGTCCTATAACAGATTAACAGTTTATGTAAACTTTATTTTTTCTAGCTTTGTTACTCTACTAGAGTACGCGGAAGAAGTATTAAACTGCACTCATGTGATTGTCTGCTTCAGGAAGGACCGCAGTGATCGTGGTAAGACTCCGATTGCAGCATTTAATTCGAACATACTTATACATCGTCGACTAAAATTTACTTTAGCCCAGAGTCAGAGATACATTTTCCTAATAGTTTCATGATTGGTGGTACTGTATGTGAAAATGGTGGGGGAAAAAATGGCTCTGAAGTAATGGGAGAGACATTTGGCATAGGGTGCTTTCTACTATGGAGTACTTTGTTGGGAGGTTCACTAATACGAATGCTTGTTGTCAAGTCATGTAATAGTTACTAATATAGGAAGCATTCTGCAAGAGAGTGGAGATTCAGACAAGCCTGCTTGTATAATGTATACAATATGTTGTAAAAACAAATATCGACTTGTGATTTTGAGTTTAAACTATATTTCCGAACTGTTTCTATGTCTTCTGGTGTTTGTTTCAGCCCTTCTAATCCGAACGTTTATGTTCTTGGGATTTGTGTCGGTTGCTCCGAACCATCCACTGGTACCAAAAGCTCCGGACTTGATGTTCATGGCGTATGCTATCGAGTGAGAGCCCCGACATTAGCCCCACGACAATAAGAACACTGGCAATACCTTCACCATACTGAGAAATGAAGATCATATTCAACCTCCATTCAACCTCCATATACCACTGTGTTTCCATTATTTGCATTGTACTTCATCTTAAAGTTTTTGTGACTTCATATGTGTATAATTAGGAACTACAAAAGTGTAAGAGGGTAGTACTGTGTAGAAAATAATCTGGTGTTGTCTTAAAGAAGCACATGTACATTTTCAACAGTTTCTGCTAGTATGCTTTTGAGCCCATAATTATATGAATGAAATGTCACAAAGTGAGGACAAAGTGCAGTGTATGGGGTACAGACAACATTGCACAACATAAGAAACTGCCGCAGTAATATTTTTGACTTTGGACCACAGTTAACACAACCTACAAGTGTACAGGAATGTTATTCTATTTTGATGAGTGCTCCGAGGTGTTTTTCGTTGTGTACATAGTGTCCTTAACTGCCTATACCACATGCCTTCCATTGGTGAAGTCAGTTTGTAGGCAGCTACGGGTTACTGAACTGTTGCCAGTGTTTTTATATCTCTGCCCCCTGTTAGTAGCTTGGACACGTTACCAGATTAAAAAAATAAAAAAGCAAAAACAAATTAAAAGGAAAAAAATTGAAAAAAAATGTGATTTAAAAATTTACTATGGTGTCAAGATTTTGAAATTTATGCATTTATTCCAATTGAATCTGTGTTACACGCTTTCATATGTTTGGGAGTGTATTTTTTGTATTCCGTGCAAGTTTAATACATTGGTGGCACATATTGTTTGTTCACAGCTTTCACATGGCATAAAGTTTTCAGCATCATATGTACAATCTAAGTGCCTTCAGTAAGTTCAAGGTTGTCATTCCAACAAAACCACATTTTTCATGAAAGTGCAATTTAGGTCATTGGTGATGGCCATTATGTCAAGTAGTAGGTAGTAAGTAGGTAGTAGGTCAGCAGTAGATTGTACTTCTAGCTTCTCTATCCACCAACCTGTTAGTGGGAAAACGTGGCAAATTTGTAATCTGTACGGAATGCTAGTTGTCAAGATAACATCAGCATGTTGAGGTTTCATTAGAAATAATATGTACAACTAAAACCCTAGCAACTTACTATTGGCATGATTTCAAGAGGATGTAAAGTAGCTTTGTTCAATTGTTTCACAGATGTGGTTTAGTTGGATTTACTAACCCAATTAATTTCTTTTCTGTGTGTAAACGTATCTGAAAGTTACGTTTGCTGCTTTTATAAATATGTTCAGAGACATGACTACTTCTCACATTGTTGTTTCTTGCAATGCCCAGGGTTTACTAGCTTCATCCTTTTTTTGCAAAAGATGATACTAATAGCAGTGTTATTGGATAGCGCAGGACATGATGACTAAATATGATGATGTCCACACCTGGTATTTAAGTATTAGGTGCTTCACAAAATTATGAAGACTTTAACCAGCTATCATTAGTGTGAAATGTTGAGTAGTAAGATAAGTCTTTATATTCACGGATGATTAGTCCTGCAAACCAAAGAATTCCTCAACCACGAGGTTTCTATCGGTCTGGATATACTCTGTAATTCATTATTTGGAGCTTCTAGACATTGCATATATGTAGATTTATACTTGTAGATGTAAATCTGGTAACATATGTATTTAATAAATTAGTTGTTAAGTCTAATACATGTTCACGGTGGTTTTGTTGGACCAAGTACTCTACTGATACTTTGCAGCCATTTAAATGAAAGTATTCATCATGATGTTGCAACAAGTATGCAAACAAAACAAATGTACTAGTTCTAATTGAAAATGAAGAATCCAGATATCTATTTATCAACGAAAAGCGGAATCACTGTTTCTATAAAAGGAGGCGCTCTAAATGAGCTGCGGAGCTATCTATGTCTCCGGACTCGTAATTGCACAATGATGGAACAGCGTACGATGAAGAAGTTAAAGCTTCTTTAACTGTTTAATGATTCACGTGACATGGAACATGTTAGAGAAGCACCCGGAAAGTTTTTCTTAAAGCTTCTTTAACGTTTAATGATTCACGTGACATGGAACATGTTAGAGAAGCACCCGGAAAGTTTTTCTTAAAGCTTCTTTAACGTTTAA
>JAOXYB010018461.1:0-18273 GCA_028565635.1 Phoronis ovalis | reverse complement strand
AAAAATGGTTCAAAACAATTATTATATCCTAATATAGAACAAGTACTCGCAGTAGGCATACATGATATTAAAAGACTATTTCTTAATCCAAATTTGATAATTTGTTGTTTTAATTTATCCCATTTATATGATGAAATATATATAGGTTTATAATTATCATTTACTTTCTAAATTAATTATCGGATATAAAATTTATTTGAATTAGTATAGTACCTAGTGACACTATCATTTTTAATGAAATTTACAAAAACAAAGACAGGAAAAATATTGACTTTTATGAAACCTACGTTTCATTAAATGAAAATAAACTGGCAACTTATCAATACATTCAATGTCAACAAATATTTAAAGTTGATGTTATATTCGTAGTTTGAGTATTAAGAAAATTATGTAATTAAAACATGTGGAAAACATATAATTTGAAAAATACCTTCGTTACTTTATTCTAAACAAAAACACATAATAATATTTTATAATAAAATCCAAATTGGTAAACAATTTGAATTTTATTTAAAATAAATGTCAATTATCTTAAAATGAAGAAACGCTGTGAAATGGGAAATAAGAGATAGTGACTCAATAGATGCGTAAATGCACTCAAAAAGGAAGGTTAAAAATACCGTGAACTTCCAACGATGCCAATTTAATAAATACGCAATTCGTGACATATTAATTATTACTGTTGAGTAACTCGAAAAATATAATATACCTAATCATAAACATTACGTTTATATTTCTTCTAGCCTCATCCTCATAAGTACTGGCTGCCGGGCAAACACCTACTTCTTCAAATTATCTCTGTAATAATTAGGCAATTAGTTTCCATGCGAATAAGAGAACACAGCAGTTTTAATTATAAACCACTTAATTAAATATTCAATAACGTTGTCAAGACATGAGTATATAAAAGTAACGCATTCTATTTGATTCTCAGTTCAACAAGCCGCATACTGAAAGTTGTGATAACAGAATTAAGTTATTTAGAGGAATCGTACAGAAGTAGGTAAGAATATAGCCATCAAGCTAGTATATACAAATATAATTTTTATATTTTTTATTTTTTATATTATACAAAGGCCATATTGCTGGTCTTTGTGGACTGTAGATAATGCATTACATTTTTTAATCACTACTGCAGTTTTATCTCTTTATTTTTACTGTCGTTATTTAAAAAGATAGTCTTCCCAGATTCTTCCTTATTAGTAAATTCATTGAAGAAATGAATTTCATGTGACTTTCGTTACTGAGTGCTCTGACCCCGGTAAACAAGTACTAACGTATTAAGTGTTTAGTAAAACCTTGTAAACAAAATCAACACTCCGGTGCAAAATTTAGCTTTTTAGATGTATCTCTTTGTGTAGCATATTTTAATTTAAAATCTGATTTTTTTAGACAAAATGTCAAGGCACACAGCTGTTTGCATATGTTTCGTCGTAATACAGATACTCCTACTTTCGATGTCTCCTATATCTACATCAGCAGCAAACATTAACCCAAAAAATAGTCTGGAAAGTTATTTTAAAAGATCACCACAACATAATCGATCAGGCTGGGGCAAACGATCAGATGCTGACGATGGTTCGGATTCAGCTTGCAACATTCTCGATAAAGAAATTGAACAATTAGTAGTCAAGTTTGTAAAGGTATGATATTTTACTATGTTTAATTAATAGCCATATTCAGCAGCGTACCATGCTTACCCATGTTCTTACGTTATTTTTCCGGCCTTGAAAGGCAATTTCGCGTACCTGCTTAATAAAGATCCTACTTTATTACCTGCAGAAGCAAGTTGTAACTTTTAAACAGCGGAAATTACATGTACAACTTCTGAAAAAGTTGCGCACGATATGAAAAATTTAAGCAAAAACATTAAGAAATTAAACGTGTTGTACGTTATACACTTTGTAAAAATACAAGGACTATCATGATAAAATAGAAAATAAAATAGTGTGAACCAAAAGCAAGTTACTATAATATATGAAGCTTTTTGTACACATTTGTTACCGTAATATCTTAATATTAATTTGCATATGATTGATACACAAGTATATTAGTCACACAAAAATAGACATTTAATAAACATTGATTCCTGTTACGCTATACCATATTCTCTATAAACAGACAATAAGAATTAATTAAAGGTAGTCTAAGCAAGAATTCTTATTACATTTTTGTGCTAAACGGTTAATAAGTTATCGTGCTCGGTTACTCTTTCTATTTACTATATATTGTATGTCTGGATTACCTTGATGACAAAGATGCTGAAAAGTTCTTGCATTTATAGTATAAAGATATGATACAATTGATTTCCCTCTCCAATTAAATAGTCTTGCCTTATATAATAAATAGTATTCGCGGAAATTGCTGTCAATCACATATTATAACGATTGTTTGAAAAGTATTTCGAATATAAATGCAACCAAAACTGAAACATACCTTTTTATAGCACTGTGAGACTTTTAGGTCTTATTATGAAACCTTCATTGGCCCATACCACTTTAGAATTTCTATGAAGCACTCTCTTTTTGCAGCTACAAAGAATGCGGCAGCAGCTTTGTGAAGACGACTTGTACTAAACGGTATTGAGGAAATCGACGTCAATGGTGCTACTTTATCGCAACCAATCATTAGAAAGAATATGTGCCATACACCAATACGAAATAAGGACCACACAGTTTCAAACCACATGCAAATCAAACAAACACACATACGTAGTTGGTACAGATGGGGATAACTGTAATTGACAATGGTCTTAGAATCTCCGATTTTAAAACCTGCACAGCAGTGTTAGAAGAAAGAATATGGCGCTAAATGAGCAGCGGCCATAAGTATTTAAACGACCATTCTAAGGAAAATGAACAAATGTTTCACTGTGTTAATAGATAAAAAAATATTAAATTATAATTTTCGTATACAACACGCACTGGTTAGCTTTGAATCATACGGGATTTAGCTTCTATTACATATGCATTCCTTCAAAATAATTCTTAAGATTTTCAAAATAGTCATTGATCATATATGTACTTCTAATTACTATCAGAATTATTATTCAGAGTATTTGGAAAAGCGCATCATAAAAAAAATTAAATTGGTCCTTGTAATTCAGTTATTTTATTTGGTAAAAAAAGAAACAGAACATGTAAATTTATTGATACTATTTAAGTTTAATAAACATTAATTGTACAGTTTTACGTAAATATATATAATTGAAATAATACAAGAGCAACACGAGCTTTGGTTGTTTTGTTCATTAACATCGATAGATGAGATACATCATTCAATGCATCAATTTATAGTGCAAGCTTATTATCATTTCTCCTAGCAGTGAGTTGGGACTGCAGGTTGTTTGAAAATTATCGTTGACATTTGCATGTCGCATACCGACAACACATGATCACATACGTATACACCCTACACGAACTCTGAATAGCAGTCATTTTCACAAGTCAATCCTAAATATGGTCTCGCCGTTTTTACATGAACGACTGCAGTAACACTTACCTGCTGCGCCATCTCCCGTGCCAGCTAGGAAATATAATAAGTGCCTCAAGCGTTCCAATTGCTCTACTCTCCATCTGACGTCATCCTTTGCCGTGGAATGCAGAGGAAGTTGTAAACTGTATTTATATTCATTTGGTGCTTACGCTGTTTCCGGACTGTGTTGTTATTTCGGACACTGTACGTTCTGCTTATAAATTCTTTGAAACGTCCAATTATACTCTTCGTCTATATTAGATCAACAGCGCACAACAGAGAATTACTATCATTCGAGAAGTTTTGCAAAGTCTTTTTTCCTTAAATTTGATAACATATTGCTAGTCTGTTACCACTTAACAATTTGTACCGTGTCCTGTATCCATCAATGTAGCGGAACATTAATCTCTGCAGCTTTTAAAGACTAGTAGAAATGTCTTGTTTTATAAGTTCCCAATAAGTTCTCCAAACCAACTGCCAAATTTGTACAAGACAAACATTATTTCAAATATTCAATTTAGCTTAGTTTTTACTGTAAATTAAAAAAAATTGCAAGCAAAAAATAAAAAAACTCAAACTTTTTAAAAGCCATAATGACGGATATGCAAACTGTCAAATGTCTGGAACACCAATTTGGGGATAATGAATATGCAAGTACAATATTTGTACATGTTCAAGCAGGCACATATAAAGTTTTGATTTAAACGTATTTTAATACAGAGTTTGCCAGTGCTGCAATATGAGAAAGTTAGAAAATGAAATGCATTTTTTACTGGAATGTCCTCTGTATGGAGACATCCGCCAGAAATATCTACCTCCAAATATTACTGTTAGCCTTGAAACTTTTATAAATATTGTAAATTCTCGAAATGGTGCTCACTTAAAAAACGTATGTAAATACCTGTTAGAAGCAGAAAAGAAACGAAAGGCGTTGTTAGTAAACTTATTATAATTTATTGTATTTGTTCATAAATGACTCTACAGTATGCGCAGTTATTTAAATGTTAATCCTTTTTGTTGTAATATGGGCCGGTGGCCTTTACAGAAATAAACTAATAATAAAATAAAAAAATTTAAAAAAAAATTATGTCCTATATCACAACCAAGCACGTACATCTTTGACAAACATTGTGTGCTTTGACGTCATAGAGAGATAAAATTAAAATCGCGTTATTTTCATATCTTTAATTATGCAGCAGCTCATTTACTAAAATCCCTCGATTTGTGCAATGTTACACAGGCGTTAAACCATTTTCCTTACACGTATGAACAGTGCATTTCTGCTTTGAAAAATGTGTTAACCTGATATTTAGGATACACATTTAAACATAATTATATACTTTAAATATAAGGCGTCAGGTGTAACCTTAGGTGTATGGAACAGCGCTAATCCTGTTCACCTGACGGGCCGGCTTTCAATATATTTTTTTCAGCACAATGTTGATTTGCAGGTAGTCCACGGATACTGTTTTAACAAATATAATTTAAAATGTATATCAGACTTTTTTTTAAGTTAACGTCGAGTGCAACTGATAATTTTGACAGTTTGACCCAACGCAATTATTTCAATATTACATAAATGTATATTCTTGGTGCAATAAGGTATTGGAAAACAAGAAGGCTTTTAATACAAAATTAAAAATAACATGACAAAATATCTATACAAGTAATTATTTTTTTATAATTAAAAGAAAACTACCGGAATCGATAAATACCCCAGTTGTACGTATTTTGTGCGCATACTTAGGTGATTCCTACGGAAGATATAAATATTTGATTTGCATTCACGGCTCACTTGTTACAAAAACATCAACTGTAGTAATAGTTGATCCTGCCACTCTGAATGTGTAACGCGACATTAAAATGAGGACAACGCTTTATAGCAACAATCTACCGCGTTTCCAAGAATTTGAGAATGGTACGCAAAAGTAAAAATCCAGCTTTTCTTCAACACAGAAAGACGTATTTTGTTAATTTTATCTACAAAGGAAAATAGATTAGATTTAAAATTTAATTATATATTATCATTTAATTAATATATTGTGGTTGTTATTGTCCCTGTACAGATAAACAAATCAATCAGAACTATGCAAAAGATGTTTTTTTATAAATACCTGTGCACGATACATATCGATCGATCGCCTCCCTGGACAATTACTCATCAGATAGTTGAATCATCAACCATTGTATATCAGTTTGTGTTTTTCCTGTCGATGATAAGGTGGATACAGAAATTCGATATAATAACTACTTAAAATAGATCCGAGATTATCAAAGTACCTTAAAATAATCCGCAGTTACCTGTCATTTATATCTCGTGGGCTTTAAACAAATATAACATATTTCCGCGAAACACCAAATGTAAGAGTATTCTCCGTGGATCATAAAAAAACAAATCGAAAAAAATTAAAAGTGATTACGACAGCGAAATAGTTCAGTCAAATACATGTATTTGTCTTACGATATTAAAGTAACAGGCCTAGCTGGTTCGCAGTAATGGATAGAAAGTAAAAAAAGACATTTTCATGCACATTAGGTGCAACATTTTTAGTCAAAACAGATTACTTCTTAATATCTAATTAAATAATTATAGACTAAGAGTACCAACAGTATGCTGTAGCGTGAGATCAAAACATTTAACAGTAGGTGGCGTGACGATTGTTACATTGCTTTAAAAATTACGATTTATTAATAATGTCAACTTTCCCGGGGAGTCCACTCAGGTATAAAGTGCTTGTGAATGGTCTGAAAAAAGGCAAGTGGTCCAGGTATACGAAAAAGCACAAGACTACATGTACCCTCTAAACAGGATTACCCTCAAAAATGGCACTCTATACAAGACTAACATTTTTCACAAGCAAGAAGAAAAACAGAAACTATTTCGCCCTGAACCACACCTGAAACCTCCATTGGACCTCACTATCCCCCGTATACAACTCTCTAAGAAAGACTTTCATCACAAAATAGACCCTAAGCGATGCAAGAAGACCACGTAACACTTTGTCAAAAAGGTACCTTTTTTACGCGATTCTGGTATTGACCATGTATACTTACTTTATATCTGAGTGGCCCCCTGGGTTAAATGTACACCTTATTCTATCGATCAGAACTGGAGTATGAACGTTACAGGTAGCGTATTTCTCAAAATGCGTCAAAGAACGTCAATTACAATGACGCAGGCGTGGGCCTATGATTGTAACCTAGCTAGTTCTCATACATGTTGCATTTATTGCGGGCATTATCCTCTGTACAAGTATAGTACCACCTTCTACATTTAACTCTGCATAATTCATGTAAGTGGCCTTTTAATTGATGACAAAGTCTTATTCGTTTCCTTTAAGCACACAATAATACGTGGGTCATCGTAAAAACAGAGCGTGCTAATCAGCAACTTGTTCATCACTTCTTGTTAAAGATTTTCTGTCCAATTCCATAGTGACTGTGAACACCTATTCTGATACGTCACCGGCTGATCAAATATTAATCAACTTTTACTACTGTGCACGTATATATACAGGTATCAAACGTTAGTTACACTTGTATTAAACAACGATTGTTAAAGATACGACAAATACTAAGGAAAAGAAATTAGCAAGTTCAAATTGAAAATTTAGGTAAGTATTTTATTTAGGCAATTGTTCTCAAAGGCGTTTTTCACAAACGTTACATGATTATATAAGCGATCAAAAAAATAAAAAGCTTATAAAAAAGTTTAGTTTTCCAAATTTAAAAAATTACGTTTTTCTTTAATGAATATCCAGTAAAGCCTATACAGCTAGCACAGCAAAAGCAAATTGTATATTAGGATAGGCAAAATTGTTATATACCCCCAGACATCGGAATATTACAATAGTTATTTCCAATATAAATTATGAGCATGCAATATTTCCATTAATATTCTGTTATTAATTTTCCCCAATGATGTGTACGTAAAAACATCATATAGACCTTTTCCGTCACGAAATTTAACTAAAAACATTAGTTATTTGGATACTGGTAATGTTACATCATATTTACTGGAGCTGATACATTTGATTTTTAGTTGTCATAAAATTAATACATCAACATGCTAAGACTAAGTAACTGAATTTAATTATTCAACAGGTGATTTTGAAGTATGACACAAATAGTCATAAAACATTAAAATCACACATTTGAGTTTAGTTATAACTAGTATATTTCTACGATAAAAGATCAATGCTTATTGTAGCTTTTACACAATGACACATTTTTGTTCTCCCTACTTGGATAATTAGTAATTATTTATACCACATAAATCTAGGATATATATCCTGGCACGAATAGATACAATTTGTTTCTTACTATCAAGCGGCATTTTGTGCAGAAAGCAGGAAGAATTGTAATATATGCAAGTTACTATATATTCTTTAATATTTAACTTATTACTGATCTTTTACAGAAAATGGATTTAATAAAGTTATGCGTTCTTCTTGTTGCTGCTTTGTGCATTTTAATTCACCCCACCTTATCGCAATATAGCAGTAGTTACGGTTGGGGATCGGCGGGAAAAGGTGTAGGCAAACGATCCAGAGACAATAACAGTCAATTTCTACCGTACAATTTACAAAACTCTATGTGCAAGGGTCTACAAGCTGATATTGAAAAGGCTATCAAAAGTATAATCCAGGTGAGCAATTTCAAAAGCTTTAAAATTGTTTTCTTTACGTAAAATTACACAGTAACCTTGAGCTGGAATTAGATCTTGGATAATTCCTAAAAAAAATTGCAGGGTGTATAGATGCGTGTCCCTAGACATAAATCTATTGGGTCATAGTTAAAATATAAAGGCTGTTTTTCAACGGGGAATTATAGCTGTTGTTTGTGGAATTAACGAAAATATCGTGCGCATTATATACATGACCTTGTATCAAGGGGGTTCAATTTTGCCAAATATTACGAAAACTGCACGATTGTTGGGTGGGAAGTGGTAAATGGAACGGTTTTCCTAAGATGCATGTGTGATGCAAGAGGATCGAGAAAGTAATTGGCGCTTAGCGTATAGATTTTTTTTTTTAATATTAGAAAACATTTATTTTAACATTGCGTTGGACGAGACTTTCTAATGTTGTATACTGCCTTTATAGAGTGGTTCTAATGTAAAAATGGCGTTTAAATACCTATATCCCTGATTCATTGACAACGTTTTTCCTCATAACATTTCGTGCCTCTACAAAATATACCTCTAAGGAAAATTTTAAATAACAGATAAAGTTTAGCCAATGAAGCACTTGTATCTACTATTATTGCAGTTTGCTTTGATATAAATTCATTACATTCATGTAATGCGAAAACAATATTTTTCAAAAAATTTGCATTTTATATGTTGGAATTTTAATTTTATAAGTAGTTCTTTTTAGGCCACCGGTTAATTTGGCATGTAAACAACATTTTCAGGCCTACCTAACCAGCGAAGACTCGAACCGTCAATCTGCACTCGCGCACCCGTTTCCTACCATTCGAACCCTTTTTCCGGGTTTCGCACCGAAATTCCTGCTACTCGAACCGTTGTTTCCGTATATTCGTACAAGTTGCCAGGAACTCGTACAGATTTCCAGAGTCTCGAACAGCAGATCGAGTCTCCAGAAATCTGTACGATCCGCGAGTTCCTGGTAACTTGTGCGAGTCTACGGAAACGAGGGTTCGAGTAGTAGGAATTTCGGTGCGAAACCCACACAAAAAGGTTCGAAGGATTATAGGAAACGGGTGCGCGAGTGCGGATTGACGGTGCGAGTCTACGTTGGTTAGGTAGGCATGTGATGTGCGTATCTCTTACGAATACAGCACTTTGAAATTCGTATCCTTTCTCTTAAATTTTAGTCATGAAAAAGATAGTTTTGAAAGGTGTGTTTTCCTAACCTACATGTATCCTTTGGGTCTCATAACTGTTCGACATGTCACTTTGAACAAGTTAAAAGAGTGACCTCTGTAACATTAATTGCCCATAATAGTTACTTAATTAGCAATGTCAAAAATTTAATCACATGTAATATAAAAACACAAAAACAAATTATACCTAATGAAGTGTATTTAGGTAGGAAAGTAAATCATTTCCGATGTAGCGCAATAATTGCTCTGATAGCAACTATTTATAATTATCAAAGTCTTTGTTACAAAAGTAACTAAAGGAACTGAGACTGATAAGAAAATATTGCAAAATTAAATAAACATCTGTCTTATAAATGTTTTATTAAAATTGTAAGTAAACACATGTATTTTAAAAACAATTTGTTAGACATTGATTCCTTAGTTTTTACAGATACGTATTACCATAACAGTTAAACATCTAATTTGTTTTTCTTTACTCTTAATTAGTCTGTTCTGCAGTAGAGCTTTGTGAAATCTGTAACAAAAAAAAGAAACAGTTATTTAACGTAATATGTGTATATAAAACTGCTTTCGCTTTTTTAAAAATAGCTAGAATATTTTGAAATGTACGACCAGGATGCAAATTAGTCGCAGTAAAATGCATTTTCTTCAATGAGGATAAATATTCTGGTGCGATTTGGCTCTGTTATACCATCTACGCTAGTAACCGCGTATAAGCAAGGCAATCGGTTTAATTGTCTATCTAGATTCACCAGAGAGGCAATGCAATGGTGTCCTTTAACTATAACCTCCATTTATTTCTGTTCCGTATAAAATTCCTAATCTATTTTTACTAAGGCTTGTCTTGCTAGGTCACTGCTGTCCAGGACTGCTGTTGATAAATTGCCTAAAAATTTCAAACAAACCTCAATGAATGATAATAGTACATTATAGCTTATTAATTCAACAATTTCAAAGTTTTAAATAAATTAACAATCTTTGCCTTCAAAATTAGAACTGAGCGCTTTTAGACGAATAATAATATTTTTGAACTTGAAAACTTAATTTGCAAGCGTATCCTAGCTTCCGTGGTTAGCAGTAGAATACCATTAAATGAGACAGAACGCGGTTTTGATATAGGGAGCCAATCTCTGATTCTATGATGCGCCTCTATAATGGGCCGACAGTTTATTGACTTTTTGTAGCAAAATTTCCGAGCAAGAAGCATGCAAGAGCTATGATCTGAATATATATGCGGAGATCTGATATTTTTTAAAATTACAATTTACTGTATGTAATTTTTGACTGTTTTCTATTTCTGCAAGATTTTCCAAAGTTTTTTTTAACGTTTATAGGCTGAAGGTAGAAGGCAGCGGCTATGTGAGACATCATCATCTTTAACTTCATCGAGCAATATGGATGATTTACCCGCTAAAAGAAGATGATGATTAAGACGTATGCAATGAGATTATGGTAAATATTAATTAGTCTAATACACCTACATGTATTTACCTTGCCTTTGTTGTCACGTTTGTGAATTGTCCCTCTAACTTTATTGCAACATATTTATACATCACGATTCTTTATTGTATGATGAATGCGCCGTGACAAAATCCATGACGAAGTTTGGCGTAAGACAACCAATAGCAAACCTGCTACTTTTGGTTCAAATGATTATTGAGCACTGTCGCTTCTTTTTCCCTCATTTTTTTGTTGTGGTTACCCGTGTTGATAATTTTTATTTTAAACTGGGTGTAATTTCGCTCAAGATGACAGAAATTAGAGTTTCAAAATGATGGAATTGTTTTATATATATAGGAAGCTTGCCAACTCTTAGGCCCAGCTTCCACATTTTCACACCAGGTGGTCTACAATCAGTTATACAAAAAGTTTACTGGCCATGCTACGGCAGCACGAAAAATGAAATGTAGGCATGTCATAATTACCTTGATTTGTGACAGAAAAACTTTCCATTAGAACATCAGGCAATATATTATAAAACTATTTGTTACCATTGAAGTGGATGGAAAATCAATTGTTCTTGTACGGTCATAACTGTACGACGTGGCATTAATCACCCCGTGAAAAGTACGTGATAAGCAAGACCAGTTACATTACTTTCTATATTCATATACAGGAGTATCTATATTTCGTAGTATCTACATTAAAAGTCAAATCTGATTATTGTGATATATTATACAGCGTCTTTTATCCTCTTTTTCAGGATTGGTGCTTGTAAATAAACTGCTCGACGTGTATACATTGTTCCAGTGTTACGTTATCCCCCCTCCAAACAAATTAATTATGCTACCAGCAGAAGTTGCCGAGTTCTTTCCGAAGTAAAACAAACAATATATTGATTATAACTGATTAATTTATAAAATAGTTTAACCCTGGAGTTTAACTATAATTGTCAATGTTACAAAAACAGATGTAAATAGACTACCAATGCTATACCTTATGCACAGGCACTATATTTTGTATGATCTTTCTTTATTACGAAATACATATTCACAGAATATTTAAGTTATTAGAGTAAGGTTAATACTTGACATTTCACTACACAGAATTATAGAGGTTGGAAAGAAGCATTGAGTTTGGCTATCTGTATTCCAGGTTAATGTTCACTGTTCTTTTTTAAATTATTTTTATTGTAATTAACTGACGTTTTTCTGATTGATATTAAACAAAGCAACTACTTTGTAACCACTTGTACTTTTTTGACCCGGATTTTGACATATTTGGCTTATAGGTGAAGACACGTTCAAATATACAACACTAAAGAGAACAATAACCTCACAATTACAGCTACAGTACAAAAAAATCATAAACATATTTTCCAAATGTTGCCAGTAGATGTATATAATATACAAAATCGCCTGCGAATACGCCATGCAAGACTCACTTCTAGATGAGGATGAGAAAATATCTAACGTACAGTTCACATAAAATGTTTCGCAATAATGAATTTAGCTGTGTTTGAAAAATTGGCAATCCAAATCTGGTAGTGAATAGGATAGGAAATTTATATGTGACTAAAATTCACATGTCATTGGCTTCAGGTACAATGTAGTACATGTACACAGAAATCTAATTCAATTCTCCTTTCACAAGTAAATATATACATGCAAGGAACAAAAATATGGTAAAAAATTCTAAATTTCCATTGGAATTGTCTGGTTTTGAAGAATTCCACAGTCTACAAGGCATTTTTATTATCAAAGGTATGATATATTGATGTAATTGAATTTTTATTGCCTCACAATTACGGTCAGTTTATTACCAGATTTCGCACAAAAATAAACACTAGCCCACTTAAAGAACTTCATTTTACAAAGAACATGTGCATCTCCATTCAAAACTCTTCATATAAAATCATAATAATATCCTTGTGTATGAAATATAAATTTTATAATCTTTCGTGAGTATTAACAGGGATTCAGTGATTAGTTGCTACTAAAAAGGCTTAGTGAAAGTGAAGAATCATAGCATTATATCATGAAGAACTGTCTGATTGCCTCATCAGATATTCTATAATAGTTCTTGTTGGTCGCCCTGTAAGAAAATAAAAGAATCATGAGATCACAGTGTGAAGGTTAAAATTGCAAGTAAAAGTTTGATTCAACATTGCAGTATAAAACTCTGTGAAATGGCCTAAAACATCAGAAAATAAGGAGTTACTTGAATCTACAATTTTGATCCTACAAGTAATGAAACATATGTCTTGACCATAAACTTACATGGGTTAACCTGAAGAATCTCGGAACACTGCCTAATTCCCTAGCATTTTACAAGATCGTGGTTTACATATCCAGTTGCATAATTAATATACATGTGGCAAGGCATTTTTAAATGAAAACAAGTCTTTCAATGAATATCAGTCCTTATACTTACCAGTCATACCAGAACCAATGTAAGGGACTTCATCTTTGTTACTCATAACACCAGCAATGTCTAGATGACACCAGTTTTTATTTGTCACAAATTCCTGTTGAGAAGACAGGAATAACATTAAAATGCAAGAAAATGCCCCATTGCCGCAGTTAGTTTCAGTTACAATAATCATAGAAATGTTACATAAAAAGTAGTAATGTTGTACAAAGTTCGCATCAAGAATCTGCAATTGTTTGTCATGTCGCATATCCTACATTGTAATATATGCAACATTTAGACAAATGGCAGTAGAAACTTGAACCATACAGAGGTATTGATGTGCAAGAAGGTAATTAAAATTCTGATTAATTTTATGAATTAAGTTTTCATTAATACAAAGCCAGTGTACTATATGGCATCACAATTATTGTGCACACGGATTAAAAATTAGTTTTATAACACATATAAGTTAGTTGGTCACCTTCAAAAAAGCGGCAGCTGTGCAAGCTCCACCTGACCTTGAAACTTTGCCTATGTTATTCACATCTGCTAATTTAGAGTCTGTAACTTGACTAATATAATGTTGCCAGAGCGGCATCCTCCAAACACGGTCACCTGTGTAAACGCCAGCCTTTAAAAATATGCAACAAGTCATTTATCCTACTTGAACGTTATCCTAAGTAATTTACTATTTTACTGACTAACTTGTAAGGAAGAAAAGTGTCAAATAGTTAAAGAAAGACACGGTACACTCTACCCAGATGAAAGACCATCTTGCAAGTAAATAAGGAAAATTCAAGATCAGTGGCAGACTCAAGGAGAGTGAACTTCTTCAAACTACAAGACATTATTAAAAAGAACAAATTAAAATAATTATACAATCATGTTATATTAACCTAATAAATCAAAGTCCCAGCATAAAATTCTGGATCCCGGGCTTTGTGTAGTATAAAAAATAACTAGAAATCTTTATATTTATTTTTGCCTCTGTCTGAATCATGGATGCACTTACTTTATGCAATACATTCCACATACTTGTTGAATTAGTAAACACACCAGTTGCACCAGATCCTAGTGCTACATCTATGGCACCTAAAATATAGTATAAATTGTAAAAAACACAAATGTTAAAATCTTAGTTTGTAATGTTGCTGACTGCTACAAAGAATGAAAAGCAAAACAAAAAAATCTTTTAACATGATGATATTATAAATGACTTGTAAGAAGTGCTAAAAAATCTCTATTGATACTGCTTCGGCTGCTGAGTAATGCATAAAAAAAATTAAAATTTTACTTGTAGCTTTGTAATGTAATTGATAAACTATAACAGACTTAAGTTTTAAAAAATATCATGATTCACACAACTCCCAATCAGTAATTTTGCAGAAAACCTCAGTATTTGTGTGCAATGATTTATCGCACTAATCGCCAATGTCAGTTGCTACACAATAGACAATAGATAACATCCTGATAGAGATGTGAATCTGGATGGTGAAGCCAAATAAAATACTGCATCTATTCCATTAGTAGTACAGATCGGGTTTACCACAGTTTTGGTTGGTGTTTACATGTTAAAAATGCTTCAGGTTGGGTTTTATACATTAAATTTTTTTTTTAATTCTAAATCTTTTTGCATGTTTTAATTTTTTTCACTGAGAATGTTTTGATAAAGATACTCTGATCTTTTATCGGAGAAGAAAACCAAATTTAAAATAAAACAACAAAAACTTGAAGGGGACACCCGGATTTGAACCGGGGACCTCTCGATCTGCAGTCGAATGCTCTGCCACTGAGCTATATCCCCAGATCCTGTAAATTACCTGTTATTTACTGTATATAAACTCAGTAAACATCTGAACCCAATAATTTTATAAGGCACTTCAAATTAATTTCCACTTTATTATTGATTCAAGTGTGGGCGAGACAGCTGGTAAATAATTTTCAATAATAATACACATATGAAAAATATTGATAACAGCAGGGATTCCCTGTCTCTTAACATGTGTTGCTAGGATATAATATATAATAGTATCTACCCAGAAAATATCTCCCCCTTGATAATATACATATTAACTGTACTTATTTATAGTCCTTTCAACCTGTCATATTTTTTATCATAATTATTGTAGTCTGGGTCCAATAATTACTTTTATAAACATTACTATGAACTATTTATGTTAATTAACTAAAACTTATTTTTTTAATTTTTAATATATTTAAATAGAAATCCAAGTCAAATAATAAAATCAATGTATTTTTAAAATAAAATAAAGATTTTGAGTTAAAATAACATAACAAAGTTTGTTAATATGCTATTCTCTGTTATTCTCTGGGTCAACAACTCAGGTTAACTACCTGTTATCATAATTCATGACTTGTGACTGTTGCTATGGGCAACATTATATAAACTCCATTAGCTGCATTAAAGTTCAATTTCCCTGTCAATCCTACATTTATAATTCAGGGTGGTTTTCCCAAGCAGTTGCTACATAGTGAATAAATTAATACCTGATTTTCAGTACAGTGTGCATAGTTTACTACATGTTAGATGGATCTTAATAGAGAAGTGTGTCCATACAGAGAAGCTAAACTCTACTCATTTACCAGCATAGATGTACCAAACTCGAAAGTTTCTTGTAATGAAAGCAAAAGTGGTTTATTCAAGAAACAACAAATGAGACCAACAACAGGCTGTAAAGAGCCCTTCAGACTTCATGTGGCTAATAAAAGAGTTTTAGAACATTGATACCAAAAACTATTGAATATTACTTTATAAATGTTTTACCATTAATAATTCATTCCTCAAGATTTCTTTTTCGCACACAAGCACTAGAAGTGGCAGTAAGACATGTATTTGATATTTATTTAATTAATTAATTACCTGTAAGTGTAGCCATATCCAAGATGGCATTTGGGTTAAATGTTTCTGCATAGCACAAGGCATCTGCTAGGATGAGCCGTCCTTCAGCATCAGTGTTGTCTACCTGTATTGTTTTACCATTCATTGCTCTGACTACATCTCCAGGTTTAACAGCAGTTCCACTTGGCATGTTCTCACACAGTGGAATAAAAGCTTTAAAAAATCATGTCTAAAACATTCAAACACTATAAAGCATGTACATGTACAAGAATCAGTTTTAATAGCAAATGATATGTTTTTCAAGAGAAGGTAAAACATATAGATGTATTTTTTGAAATTTTAAATTACCAAGGAGCTTTGTTTGTTGTTATTTTAATTGCACAGATATGAAAATTTAATTAATGAAATACTAGAGTCCGATGTTTTATTAAAATATATCACAATCATATTTTTCTGTATTTGGCTAGTACCTATCACTCTCGTGGGTACTTGAAGTTTACTAAGACTATACAAGGCTCCCAGAACACATGCTGCACCACCCATGTCACCACGCATTAAATCCATACTGGCAGCTGGCTTTATGGAAATGCCACCACTACAAGTAATGTCAAAACCATTACTCATTGAGTACAGAATTCACAGAATAGTGATACCACGTAACAAACTAATGTTACCAATGTTGCCACAGAAGAAATATCAGTTTTGATCTGGGTAATCTATCAGTGATGAACATTATTAGATAAGCCAAGAAAACACCAATTCATGTGCTATGAAAATAAATGGATTTATTTGAACAAATTTAGTTATAAAATTGATTTCTTTTGAAATGACTTTCAAAAGGATTTTTTATATTTAAAATCAAGTTAAATGAACTAATCACCTAAAACATTTATAATTATTGATAAAGTTTGAATATTCAGTAGATTTGCTTCAAGTCCTTGAGGACTTTTTTTAGTTACTAGAATTTGATTCTTTACAAATAAAAAATTTCATGATTTTTTTTTTTTAATACATTTTACTATCCAATATATGGTCACTATCAAATCTGCAGCAATTTGATAGTGCCATATATTGGACATTTGCAACAAAACAATAATCAAAGTAGATTTTAAAAAATAGTAATAAAAAAATCCACAAGGACTTGTAGCAAGTCTAAACATTCAGCAACACAATTTTTTGTAAATAATGCTGAAAACAAGGACTGTCATTTTTTTATAGTAAAACAATCATCATGTACAGATGCTAAGTTTTTAGCATGCACTTTCACAGAATATTTCTTTTTGAAAATTCACCTTAACATATGGAGCATGAAGTGATAATAGATTGCATCAAGTGTGGTCATTAAATATTGTTCATAACAGAAGTTATTTTTGAAGCATGGCAGGTTCATGTTCTTGATTTGCTTTACAAATTTTATAAGAATGAAGCTAAAAAAATTCATTTCTTGCCATTAAAATATTTTTTTACAATTTTCTGAGTAAGAGTCATACTCAGCAAAACGATAAAAAGTATAATTCTTTACTTACGTGTCAAAAGTAACACCTTTACCCACTAATGCAACAGGTTGTTGGTCATTCTTTTTATTATCACTATTATTATATTCAATTTCTAGAAAAATAGGAGGTTCACTGGACCCTTGTGTTACTGACAAAAATGCACCCATTTCCTGAGATGTTATCCATTCTTTGTTTCTTTAAAAAATAAGAAAATACAAATGATTTGCATTATGTTTATTATATAATTGTTTTTGGCCCATTGATTCTGGAAATAAGGTTAGTTTTAATTGATTTCATATGTCAACAATGACATATATCATTTACTAGATGATAAATATTTAGTGCAGAAAATAGTACCTACATTGTGTATTATATTTGATTTTAATGTAATTTAAAAATCTACCATGCAACTACAGTGCGCTATCTGGCTTACTAGTTTTAAGTAATTCATACTGACAGTAAAAGACGAAAACAGTTGTATCGTGTAGCAATCAAAAACCTTCGCTAACCAACTACAATGTCTACCATTAAAGACATTATCAAAGGCATTAACGGAATACCACTGACTTTTATCTCTTTATAAACATAAACAAGAGGTCTGCTGGTGCAGACAGATGGCCATCATATGATGTAGTTTCTTTAGTTGTAAAGCCATCTTTGTATGTACAAGAGTTTTGAGGTTGATAATAGAGGGAAAATGTCAAATTTTTGGTTTAAAAGGAAAATAGGTGGTTTTGCTTTGTC
>JAOXYB010018450.1:0-15821 GCA_028565635.1 Phoronis ovalis | reverse complement strand
GCATGTTCGTTACGAAATTTGCAGAAAGGGGGCTATTTTAAAAAGGTCAGTCCTTGAAACGGTAGAAAAAGACTCCTTGAAAATTAGAAATAAACCGACGGAATCGCGACCAGATTCGCACTAAAAACGAGTAAAAAAGTACGGTGGAAACTTTGTTCTTGTCGGGGTTCACGTTTACTAATCTTACCTTCATCGACTGTACTTAATTATTCAGTAGCATGTAAAAAGGGTAGAAATTTGTTTTTGTCTCCTTGAAAGCCTAAAAAAGGTATGTTTTCAGTGCAAAATATCCTGGTTTTCCTAAAAATAGGGGTTCATGTTTACTAATCTTTGTTTTCACGAAAATAGGGGGAATAAATTAAGGAAAAATCAGTGTTTAGGGGGGTCATTTTAAAAATGCATAACGGTCGTGTGCTACGCCTTTCTGTTGGAGTGCTGGGACCGGGAAGTTTAGAGATAAACAATATTTTGCCCGTGGAAAATTCCACGATACACATACCACGTGTAACATTTAAAGGGGGGAGTACCCTTCAGAGCAATGTACTGGAATTATTAACTTCTTTTTGAAATTTTGAACAGTTAAATAAAAAGATAACTTAACAAAAGTATACATTTTTGAAAGATATAACTTGAAAACTATGAAATTTTACTTTTCCTATCTGATACATTTTGGTAAAAACTAACTTTTTGAGAAGAAAAGTTTCCAAAAAATTTGGCTCAATATCGTGTGGTTACGAAGTTAAAACTTCCAAAATTAACTTCTAGTGCGTCTCAACTCATATTTTGCTTTATTCAGAAGTTATGACCATTCAAAATTCAACAGCCAGAACATATCATTTCTTCTGACACCCGCATATTTAGAAGTACATCATTTAAAAACAGCAAATTTTTGAAAATAGTGAGTTTTCCACAAAAGTGGCCTTAATGCTGATTACATAATAATGTGAAAGAAGAGTAAAGTACTTCTTCCCAATCCTTACATCACTACCTTGAGTTTCTAAAAGTATACTTATATTTGTTTTTCTTTTCATTTAAATGAAGCACAAAGTGTGAATAAGTTCCCCAAACGGGACCAGCCACCTTAAGGAATGATTTTTCAAGAATGTGAATGTTCTTTAATTCATGATTTTTGCGTTAAAAAAGGTTTATCGCTATTCAAAAAAATGTCAAAGTACATCTACTGATGACAAAGACACAAGCACTTTAACTTTTCAGATATTGGAATGCTCTAAGCACAAACTTGCTTATTTCTGAATGTTTTTAGCAAATACATCTATGTGTAGCTATTGGCACGCTAAGATATGCTCCTTCTAATTGTACACTACAAAAGGTCTATTTCAAGCACAGGAATTCTGTTCTCTTTGGCTATGTAAAGTAATGCCCTCAAGCATCACAGACTGTTTTATCTATGTGGTTTTCACATGGCTTTTTGAACCACTTGCAGACTGCACCTAAAAAAAAAGATAAATAAATTATACTGACATCATCTTTGTCTGACTTGAGGAGTGCATGTAAGTGCAGATGAGTATATTGTGCTTTGTTGCTTGATTCTAAACAAACTGCTCTTGTATCTGGGATCTTCAGAAGTTAACAGGCAAATTCACAACACTCGGCGAAACAAAACATGGCTTTAAAGAATGGTGAGACTAGTGGTCACTGTAATTTGGAGAGGCATTTGTGTACTGCAGTCATAAATGACCTCTGACCTTTGCTAGATGCCTATGTTTCCAGAGGTTTTAGATTTTTAATATCGCAAAATAACATTTAAGTTTGTAAATACAGATTACAGAAGTTGTTTTTTGTGATTTTATGTGACAACAAATCAATAGATCTGTTTTGAAAATAAAATGTCCAAACAGAAACATATGAATGGTTTATGCCTCCATTTTGATTTACATGACCAAGAAAAACCAGTATCTAAAGCAACTCTTTTGATTGGCTGATGGCTAATTTAAATCGATTAGTCAATCTCAAAGTATACAACCTTAAGCATAACACTGGTATGACATATATGTGTGAAACATTGTAACAAGTAATAAAATATACTTGTCTCTGTTTCCTTGTACTATTCTTTATACCATATGCTTAGAAATTCAGTACTATTTTACAGAATTTTTGAATCATAGCACACACCTTGTCCATGATTGACGATTCACTGATATCTTTCCTTTCTGAAGCGTACACTGTAATATGAGCTGGTAAGAACAGTTCCTCTATGGCTCCTTTGTGTGTAGACACTTTACCCTTGCCCATTGGTCTAACTTTCTCACCAACCCTGTAAGCAGAAATAAATCGATCATATTACGTTTACTATCGAAGTTTGTTTCATTTGCGATTGATCATGCATTAAGAAGGTTAAAAAAGCACACGTAACTTTTTTGAAAACATGATGACTTGCCTTTTGTACAGTGCTTGGCAGTAGAAAGTTAAGCACCTTTTGGATAAAGATTCTATTTTATACCCATAGTTACTTTTGGTGATGAATAGTTCCCAACATAAGAAACTTACCACGAAATGTACACAAATTTCACAGTAATGCTGTCATCAATTTTATCCGTTACACGATACAATCCGTACATCACAGCATCATCGTCCAACAATGACACAATATCATCCAGCCCACCAAGACCTGAACCAATGACTGCCAATGGCTTTTTGACGTCTTTGTCTTCATAGCCAACCACAGCCCAGTTAGTATCGGTAATATCACTTCTAACATCTGCTAAAGCTTCAGGAACATCAGAGTTAAACTTAACATCAGCACCCTTTTTGCTAACTGCAGGCGCACTGGTTTTCACTTTTGGCGGTTGATTGGTCGGTACAGATGTAAAGCCTCTTTGTGACCTTGTACTGGCATCTACTGAGTCTAAAACTTTTGATCTGGTGCCACTTGTACCAGAGATCTGAAAAAGTGAAATATTTTCAGCGTCTAATAATTAATATTAAATACGCCAGCCGATATAGAAGGCCGTTCTGTTATTAGTTGTGCAGGGGAGGGGAAAATGGCATGGTGACACAACAGGTTATATTCAAACTGTTAGCCCAGGTTAGAAGCATTAACTCTTCAGGACTGGTGATCAGACAACCTCCCAGCTATCTATTATTTTTTATATTACTGTGTGACTGCGTGTGAGTTGATTAGAGACACATCATCCATAGTTCTGATTTAGCTGTACAAAATTCCCCTCTCCTATACATTCAAGTAAAAGTGGGACAACCCTAAACCTGTATAATGTATGCTAACCTGTCTGAATTAGTTTAAGCAGTATATGGTTACACTTGTAAACTAGATATCTTGGTGCCAAATATTCTTCCTGATGTTACTTGTTCTGTCTCAGAATACATGGCCATAAAATGAGTACCATATAGAAAGTGAATTTCACTCATTGTGCTAATTCATAGAGGCAGCCAAGCTGTGGGAGCCATATGATCCAAAGATGCTGAAATGGTTCATTGACTACTGAGATCCAAAGCAAAGGGTATTCTCTGTCCTTGTTTGCATTTATGCTTGAATTTCAGTAAGTAAGTAGGATGAATCAAGCTTAACAACACAAAATAATGTCATCAATTAATTCAAAGGCACTTACTGGTTCATCTCACTCAAAGTCACTTACCTTTTCATCAATTAATTCATCACTTAAATCATCTCTAGAGCTTGTCTCAAAATCTACATGATACGGTTCAAAATATTTTTGTACACTTCCATGGACAACACCATACCGCCCTTTCTTTGCAAATGGAACCTTGTCACCCACCCTACAACATACATCATGGTACATGCAACTATCAACGACATGCAAAGACATTTTATCCACAATAGTGCCCTCGTGCAGATGAAACAATAATTACTAATTAACAAGAGGTCTGCTTTTGCAGACAGATAGCCATCATACATCAAATGGCCTTGTAAATAAAAACCACCTTTGAATTGTACAGACAATGCTTCTTCTTTGCGACATGCCATGACATAATGTATCGAACTGTATTGGGAACCAACATGGCTGCCAGTCAACCATATTGAAAGTGGTCAAAATCATCTTGGACCAATATTTTAATCCAATATTTATATATGCTGCACCCAATATGAAACTGATAGCAGCCACCAGTCACCATGCAAGTGCTCCAAGTAAAATTCAAACTTGACCTGTATTTTGACCTCTGTTTGCTTTCAATCTGAATTACAGCATTCTCTGCAAGTATCAGATATCAATATCCAGACGTACCAAGATCGGGATGTGTCCTCTCATGAACAAACATGGCTTAATTTAAATCCGACCTGCACTTTCACCTATACTTGCCCTGTGCTAAATATGAAGATGATCTGATAAAAACACACGCTGTTATTGGGAGACAAAGAAACGGGAAAATATGACAAAGGCCACCATACAGGATGACTACATGCCCATAGAAATTAGTAAAGAAATATTATTTTTTTATTTTAAACGTAATTCTTATTTAGCACAGTAGGGACACAATGACATTTATTTTCCTAAAAAATGATTCAATTACGAATGACATACGCAGAAGAGTGTGTTACTGTTATGTGGATCTTTTCCTAAAATTATTTTTTTGTTCTGACACACATAATTTAGAATCACTCACCAGTGAATGTAGACAAACTTTACTGTTGTACTCATGTCAAATACTTCCTCCGTTCTGAGTAGAACATACATGACTTGAGAATCTTCTAAACATGACACCACCTCGACACACCCACCTGATCCTACCAACATAATTAATAAACTATAGAAGTAATTTCAATCATTACTGTTAACACAGCAATACATTTTACAATTAGTAACACCTTCACCAGCTGTTCTCTAGTAGTGGATCGAAATTTCAGATTCCTTCAGTTAGCGGCAATATGCAGCGATGCCAAGTCTCACAGTTTGACAAGGAGCCTCAATGTTTTGGATCAATCTCATGGTCTCACAATAGTAATATCGTTTCCCAGTTTCCAGTTAGCCAACTAAAAGAGTAATTTTGTACTCAAATTGCACCAGATTGCAGGAAATCACATCTTAAATTTCCTGCGGCGTTTGGACATCCACGGAATTAAAATATCTTTGGAAAATTTTGAAATCATAGCATTACCTTTTGCAACGACATTGATGCTGTTAGGGTTCCCATCACTGTGCCCTGCGACTATATATGAACCCTTACTAGAGCTACCGTCATCGGCTCGTATTGAAGCAATGGCCGACTTAAGGTCATTCTCATCCACAGGTACTACTTCTGTACTCATGTTTCAATAGCACAGCTCAGTGAGAAAAGGCTTAAATATAGAAAATTAAATATTTAGCAACTTTGTTGGTTTAGATATTCCATTAAATACACAGTTGTGAACAATCTAAGTACTAAAGACAGGGTTAGTTAGTTACTCGGATTCTCAAAATAAATGGACCAGGATCATGTTCCTGGATACATCCTACTGCAGGGTCACGGATTTTTGCTATCACAAAAAGAGAGATCTTTTTATACTTCAGAAGTTCATCTGAATAGAAATATTAAAGACCTGTGACAAATTTATGCTCAAAAACTGGTGACAATTTCAGAAAGCAAATCAAATATTTCCTCATATGGTAAGCTGATTAAGACTCGCCACGGAAGTACATACACCGGCCTTCTTTTTAAATGGGGAGGTTTCACTAAAAAAGGTCAGTTTTTTTTTGACTCCAATGAATCTCTACTGTTGGCGATTTTGCAATTTTGGTATCTTTAATTTTACCTAGTTTGGTATCCCCACTGTCGGCTATCATACCTGAATTTGGCATCTCCACTGTCAGTTTTTTACCAAAGGGCAATATGGTCAATTTGTTTAATTTATTTGCCTCTGTCATTATCTTGGCCCGTTTCTTTAGGGTTAATTACTGGGACTTAACCAACAGAAATTTGATATCTCTACCGCTAAGATTCCTGCCATATAGTATTTCTACCAACAAAATTTTTGCTATTTAGTATCTCTGGAATTAAGCAGGTATCTCCACTGGAAGCATCACAGATGTCTAAGGTCCAGCTGAACACCCCTACTGAATATACAAAAGTGGTAACTCTGTAGTGTGTTGCCAAAACATAGAACATCCACTCATTCCCAGGGAATCTGTTTTCCAAAATGGACCCATCATATTTAGGTACTTTTCTGTAAAGGTGGATCCAGTTTTGTGGATTTCACAGTGAAAAAGTGCCGCCAATTTCCGAATTCTTCACATTTTTATAAAGTGTGCAATTGGGCTGGTCCGGGGACACTGGTTCTCTACCATAGCATAGTATGAGGTAGTCCTGGTTCATGACGTTCGGCACTAGCTCTTGATAATCTGACTTGTGAGCTGTGGAAACAGTCATTGGATCTTACATTGCCAATTACAGTGAAAGTGCTCAAACTTGGAAATCTATGTAATTCCTACCGAATGATATCACAGTCCAGATACTCTCTGAGTCATGACCCAAGACCAAGTATGAGGTTCATGCATCTAGTAATAACTGTAAAACATCAGTAATATCCAAACGTGCAGGATATGTGAAAATAAGAAAAAACGGAGTTGTCATGTTAGAATGATGAACATGGGTGAGATAGTGAGATCATGTGTCAAGGCATTGCAGGTGTGGAAAGCCTGTGGTCAAGGCCCGCTTAAGGCCTTCAGAAAATTTTGAAATACTGGCTCATTTGCTTGCATTTCGTGCGTCATTTTAGATTTAGCGTTCGAAGTTTGCGTGAAGATGCGATCAAGGGGAGAGGAAAATGTTCGACTCTCAGCCAAAATGCAAAAGACTTGACAGGTCTGGTTACACGTATTTTTAGGGTTATCAGAGACTCAAATCAATGCCAGTGAATAACGTCTTGACCACCTGGTTCAAGTGATTTATGGGCCAGGACCCAAGCATTTAATATAACTTCCCAATCTTATAGTCAACCTTTAATCAGTATATGAAACCATTGCACACTAAGCCACGAACCGTTTCTTACCAAATTACAGTTTGCAATGAAGGCAGTATCGCCTTGTGCCACTAGGGTAAACATCTTATTTCTCTAATACCGAAAGGAGTGTTTACGAATATTAACTGTATAACTATAAAGTAGTAAGTAAAGTGGGTAGGGCACTTTACCACAGTCAATCATCAATGATTTTGGTTCATCTGCGTCAAAATAAGCTTACTATTTCCTTCATAACGATTAAAATAATCATATTCAATACGTTCTTAAAAATTATTTGTATCTTTGATCAGCTGCTAATCATTAAAATATGACTAAATGTGCAGACGTGGAAGGCATACAAAAACTCGACTTACCGGATTAAAAGTACTTCCTTGACCTACTTTTTACTTCCGGTTTTGAAATACTGACAGTATATATTTATACCACTAGGAGGCTACTAGTAGCATATCATAATATCATTGCCAGAATATCATGATAATCGTGTTGTCCATACGGCCATCTGTCATTATGTTACTGTCTAGTTTCTCCGTCTAACATATATATATACCGCTAGGAGGTTACTAATAGAATATCACAATATCATTGAATATCATGATAATCGTGTTGTCCATAAGGCCATCTGCATTATCGTACTATCCGGGCGTACTAGTCTAGTATAGATTCTCCGTCTTACATACATTTCGCTAAAAGGCTACTAGTAGAATATCACAATATCATTGAATATCATCGTGTTGGACATATGACTATGTGATAATGCGGTACTGGCAATCGCTTTAATATACTGGCCAAGAATATCATATTAGATGCGTGATATCGCCTTTATGATATTTCAGAATAACTTTTATAAGTAAAGAAAATATCGTCTCTATCATTCTAAAAAGCCAAAGCTGCGCCTTTTTCGAGTCTCCCGGTTTTGGACCACGTCTCCCGACCTGTTGTAAGTCCAAATCTCCCGGTTTTTAGGGCAACCAATTTTTTTATTGTCGAAAAACTTAGAAAAAAAACGGGATGATACATATAATGTGAATAAACTTTATCAGGTTCCGATTTCACAGTGTTACGATCTATTTATAAACAATAACGAAGGGTATAGACCGTTGTATCTTTATTATTTAGTATATATTATATTTATTTCGTAGAGCTTCGCAGAAGGCATAAAAAGTATTAATTTTTTTGTTCACTGCAGTAAATATTTTGTTAATTGTTACAACTGTTGATTAGTTTTACTATTGAGTTCTGTATACTCTGTATGCCATAGTATTCGTTATTAAACAAGAATTCAGAAAAAAACTTAAATGTAAAGGATTTGACACTAGTAATTGTGTGATACGAGAATAAATTATACCATCATCCAGGCGTGGATACAAAGCAAAGTTGTGACCGACTTCTAAATTAGCGTCCTTTCTTCCCACCAAGTCATCACCATTTAGAAATAGCAATTTCATGACCTAAACACGCATAGCTGTATATGTAACAAACTGCATGGATCCTTACCATCTCAGGTGTTTGATATTTGCATACTTGTACTTGTTTATTAACTATTTAATTTTGTGTTAAGACACATCGACAAAACTTCAGATTTATTAAGATTACATATTTGAGACGTTTTAATTTTTTTTCTTTTAAAAACGTTGAAAACAAATATTTTAATTTTTTTCTAATTGTAAAAAATAAAAAAATGTTATTTAAAAAAAATTAAATAATAATTATGAAACAAGAATTTTGGGTGAAATATTCATGCAATTGGTAAATTTCTATTATCACATGTATTACCCCTATATCATCTATATTAAATTACCCCTATCTCATCTATATTAAATCATAAAATTATTCTCAGATCTGCAAAATGTATAACTAGAATCACGTGAAAGCAAAAGCTATAAGAACACTAGCAATGGACCGTGTATTTCTTACTCCAGGGAAACTGTATCCTCTATTTAGAGAAGCTGTGACTGAGAGATGGCTACAGTGTCGGAAGCTGAGATTAATTCTTGGATCTTGATTTTTATCAGAAGATAAGTTTTCGCTCGCTCCGTCCGTATATTTAAATTTGTTATTTCTATGTTATTTCCCATTTTTATAACATTTGAGATATTTGTTTTCAAAAAAGAACATCATATGTCATGTTACGTTATGTTCTAACACAATAATATAATGTTTGTGCCATCTGTAAGATATATTTGAGTTTATTTTAGACTCGTGACAAAACACCCAATTATTTGTAATTGTTATTTCAATTTCACGCATCCGATCATTTTAATCCCGTGCGTTTCACCGAAATGATATTAAAGCTTTATTATCCTACAGTTGCTAATGCGGGTGCTAATGCTGTTAAAGAGGCGCATTATATTTCGTATGCGGGATTATTGAATACATGTAGTATGAACACTGATTAATATATTATAGCCAGTACATTTAAATAAATTAAAATAAGGTCATACAGGTTAAAGCAAACGAGGAACATAGTCGAGGAAAACGGTCAGGAACCTTCGACTGTTTGCCAAGAAACAAGAAACCTGATTTTCATAGGGTCTTCAGGTAATGTTTTCGCGCAGAAATTTCGTGACCGTGTTCTAGAAAACGGTGGTAAACCCCTTGTATCCGCGCCTGGATATCTCTTAAGTGAAAAAATAAAAATAAAACTTTGCTTTTGATCATTGATATTTTAGGGACTATTGAAAATTCAAAATTTGTATTTAAAATGCTCTAGATTGCAGGAAAATGCATCAAAAATTACAAAAAATTAAGGGGACCCTCCGGGCGCCGCACCGAGTAGCCCTTTAATTCGGGCGCCACGACTTAAATCTCCCTGTTTCAATTCTTCAGGGGTTGGCATCTCTGGCACTCTGAAAGTAGCAAAACTTAAAGTTGAGAAATAATTTTGTATGGTTGTGTCTCTCCATGGCTGTGATTTTTTCAGTCGAGGAGAAAAACTTGCAGAACATAACAGAGCAAAGTGCATTTTCAAGTTCCTCATAACAAATATAGGTATATAATTAATAGTTTACCAAGTTTTTACATGTGTTAAGAATATCATTTGTGACAAACTAGTCATTTATGATATATAGCTCTTTACACTGAGAAAAAATAGTACCTGACACTGTGGAAAGTAGCAACATTTTAAAATTCGCCATTTTCTCTCAAAAATGGATAGCTTTTTTACCATAAATTTCAAACTACTGAATGCATCCTGCTAAAAGTGCCTACAAATATTCCTTAATATCTCAATGTGTTTGCTGTAGCTTTGCTGCAATACATTTTAAATTACTGAATTAATCTTTCTCAAACTGCCTACTAGTTGTCCTTTATAGGTCAGAAGTATTTTTAGTTTAGAGCTATATTACTTGATTAATTGAGTGATAATTTTATATTTGTGCCTCCCATGCCTTTGCTTTTTTAGAAATTTTTAAAATTTCTCACTGAATAGGTTACCGAATTTTTAAGTAGACATTTTTCTCTTAAATTCAGAATAAATGTCATATTATACACTAAACCTATTTGAACAAACGGTCTTCAAAAGAGCAGACTTGAGTTCCTGCTGTGCGCATATCTGACACATTACGCTAATCCGTGTACACAGTCACATATTTCAAGATAATGACTCAGTTAAAATTTGCTGTATTTAAGGGAATTCAAATTACGATTTATTATTATCATAGTCTGCTCTGAATAAATGAAAAAAGTTACGTAAAAATGGTTTGAATTTTGTTTTTGGAATCAAACATACCAGTTTCCGAAAAGTGTGTTCAGTTTACGTTCATTGTCGATTACGCGGCAATTATGTCCTAACCCATTTCTTGGCGGTTAACTGCTTACAAAACTTGATAGCTTTTTTGTAATAATTTGATATTAGTACTTATAATAATCAAGAATCAATAAATAATACTGTCTATGTCAATAATGTGTACTTTAATATTTTTATCCGTAATCCTGTTCTATAAAGATTGCATTATGATGTTACGATTTCTATATTGAATTATGTCAGACTGCTAGAGAAAATGTTATGGTCCACTTACATAATAACGGATAATACACACGCTGTTCTGGTTCTATTACGTAAGCATTTTGGGGATTAATGTTTAGTTTTCTATAAACACGTTTAACATCCATTTTAAAAGAATAAGAACAAACTGTTGTTTTTTTTTGCTCGTCATTTGATTTTTGCCACCATATATGGAGACTTGGTCAAACGTCAAGATTGTGTAAAGTCTGAACTTTAAAAAATACACACAGACGTAATTAGTAACAAGATTTTATAAGTTTTATTTGTGTTGCTAATTGTATATCACATTGTAAGCATTTTTGATTTTCAACTGTTTTTAACTTAAACAAAACAAAAAAACTTTCAAAAGCGATCAGTCAAGCACAATCCTAACGTTCACGGATTTACAATAAACACATGTAGTCAAGTAACTACATATCTTGCTGAAATCAATGCATTTCACATTTTTTTCCATATCTTTTAGTAAAATATAAATTATGGTTTTAAGTCATCACGGGTTTTCGTTGCTACTGATTGACTGAGTCATCCGTCATTCTATTAAATAATATTGCATACGGGGATAAATACAGATAGTATGGCTACACATTTGTAATGAGAGGATGGAAATTATATAAGCAAATCAATATTACATTTCATTTTTTGTATCTTAAAATTATTTGTAACATTAGATTGACGAATATTTAATGCGGCTACGCTGAATTAGCCATGAGTGATAGAGTTATAGCTGCATGACGGTTAATGTACCCGGACATGGATTAGTGTATATTCATATCCTGGTTAACACACATGTGGCCTATCATATTCTCTAGTTCCCCTTCTAAATTGCAAATAGTACTGTACATTCAACAGGTAATGACAATATAATATTTTTAAACCCCCTGTCTATTTTCCTAACATCACCAAAGGCAAAATCCTCTTTGCAGAATGGACACGGAATACATCAGTCATCCTTTTTGACAAACAGATCGAACAAAAAACATGTTCACATTTTGGAAGTACCACTGATTTTGGATTATAAATCAAATGACATATTGGACACGTTAAATTATTTTTTTCACTTTCTTTTAACTTATTGAATGAAAATGTGTCATAACTAATACATTTTTGATTAATATCCAAATGAGTAAATATATCAACTGATGTAACGTCAAATGGTAGAGACTTATGGCATGAGAAATTTTATTAAACAGTCTGTGCCTCTGTGAGTGTCCCGTAGCCCCTATCTTAGTAATACTGTGAAATAGCATGCAAATACTACAATCTTCTATTTTACCCTCTCTAAATGCACTGTTATTAAAAAAGTATTAGACATTTGTCCGAACTTTCTGGCTTCCTCCAGCTTTTCTACTGATGGACTTTCCTGAAGTTTAAGATTCCTAAGGTAGCTGTAACACTTTGCACATATTTTGTCTGGATGCTTACTATCAATATCAGTATTAATTTCTATACTATAGTACATGTTTATATCTATATAGAATATGTTTTGGTCTTAAATATTCTTTTTTTTCTTATTTCATCCCTGGTTTGTACTCTACAACAGCATAGTCTGCACAAACTATATATATAATTTGCTTTATAATATATGAAAATCATATACATGCGTATGTTTACTACCTGCAGACATGACCATTATAAATAATTTAATAAAATAAATTTACAATATATAGCTAATAGCAAATTCTAGGCAATAAATTTGAACATTACATGCACAAAACATAAAGATTTAAAAGATAAAATAAACACAATGAGTGTACTCTACAGTCAAGTACTGTAGGAACACATGCAGTCAACAACACTAAAATAAAAAATCCAAAAAATATTCTACATTAAATATGACTTTATTTTTTTTTGTCTAAACTCACCTAAGAAGATTGAAGAAAATGTTAAGCCACAGATCCAGGTTCAAATGTAATGCAAATTTATGAAAAAACAGTGATTTTTGAACGCATATTATTTAAAATATCAGAAAAGAAACTCAGCACTTCTGTCCCAGCTGAACATAAGAAGGATATGATAAGAGAACAGGAATTTACAAGGAAATGACTCACAGATAATGTATCTAATTATTTTAAACATCTGTGATGTGGAAACATTTGCTTGTAAGGCCATCTTTTAAATATTATGATGCACTGGTATTATTTATTAAGAACATAGGATTTTAATGTTTACACAGGAAGTTACCTTCTGCACATGCGCAAGTATTTAAACATCTGTTTTAGATAATGAGTAATATAAACATTCTATAGAAACTAAATGTTATGATTTAATAGGATATTTTCAGCAGTGCTTCATCTAATTAATTATGCTTACCTTTTATTTTATCTATCATTAATAAATCATAATGGTACACAAAGTATGCATTATTTATGGCGTGAAATAAACGTCCTATAATTAAAGGCGCGAAATAAACGTCAAATAGTAGCCTGCGCGCGAAATTAATGTTCTGTAGATGGCGATTTACGTACGCTGTGATCCTATTCAAAGCGTCATTAACATGACATTTATTTCATGCCATAAATAATGCGTGCTTTTCATTATATCGTAATTAATTAGCAATCAGATAAAGAAAATAAACAGTGACATATTATAACTATTTAAAATAACATTTCTGGGTTGCCTATGGCATATTAAACACAATTATTGCAATTGTTTTTCTCTGATTTGCAGCGAATATTTTTATAATACATGTTCTTGATGTCTTATTTTCAGTTCTGAATTGCCGGAACCTCAGAGGAAGAATTGCAAGTAGGGGACTCGTGAACTGTTGCAATATTCAAGACATTGCTACGTCGGTTGCAGTACTAAGTTGAAGTGGTGTTATAATACAAGCAGTAAATTCCAATATAACAACAAATGGATGCCGAGGATTTAATTCGTCAAAATGCGTCAGACTACGTTGAAGATTGGGAAAACAATAAAAGTATTGTTTTTGATGACTATTACTCGTACGAAGATGACGAATATAAACAGTACTTGAAAAACAACCCTACAACCGTCATGTCTGTTATCTACGCATACATGTGTCCTGCTGTTATCTGCATTACCATCGTCACACACGTGCCAATATGCCTGACATTGCTAAAACAGAATATGCGAACACCAACTGGTGCCGTCTTACTTGCCATTGCTGTAGCTGACCTGCTTACTGGAATTTTCGGGCTACCGGAATATATATACATGGACGCGATGGGTTACGCTATACCAAACAAAAATTCCTTTACTCCCATCAAAGAATGGGGATCGTTCACATGGTGTTCAATTTACAATGTCTTATGGCTCCCACCATATATGTTTCACACGGTATCAATCTGGCTGACGGTTGGGCTAGCCATTCAGCGTTACAAGCACGTTTCTGAACCATTGAGGTCGCTTAAGATGAATGAAAGTGTGAATAGAACAGTTGTATGGATAAGTGTTATTTTTATTTTTGGAGTATCATTTGAGATTACAGAATACTTCATGTATAAACCGCCACAAAAAATAAACCGTACATCTCTCATCTATCCAAATGTGACTATTGAAACTTGCGAAATTCATGAGACAGAATGGTTCTTAGAGGATGCTAATTACCCCTACATAACCGCTTACCAGTTTGTCAAATACGCCCTTGTTAACATTATACCATGTGTAAGTTTGGTTATTCTAAATGTGTTGCTTATTCGCCATATAAGAAAGTCGAATGTAATGCATCAAAATCTACCACATCAACGAATAATTACTGAAAGAAACCGTACAACAAGGATGCTGGTTGCAATCGTTGGAGTGTGTCTATTAGCTGAACTTCCGGGTATACCGTATGCTGTAATGGTGGAAATGTATAATTACCTCGATGTTGACATATATTTTAAATTATACATGGATAGTTTCAACGCAGTGCATTTGCTTTTCCAATATTTAAGCGCGCCAATGAACTGCATTATCTACAATGCAATGAATAAACAATTTAGAGAAACTTTTTTAGGATTTTTTAAAAGAAAGCAAAATTAGGGGCAAGATTCTAAAATGTATATATCCCGATTTGTCGTATTGTTGTACTGGTATAATACTGGAGATGTGTAACATGCTGAGTGGCGTATATGACATACAATTTTAATTTCCATTCTACTTGCCAGCTAAAAGTCTGTTCAAGACCTTGGTCATTTCTTTTATGATTGTTTAAATTAATATATTAACTTGTACATTTTTTTTCCAAATTCTTCATGATCAACTTGAAAGTAAGTTAATTATTGATTATTAAGAATTACTTCAAAAAAATACCATGATATTGTTTATTAATAATGTTTTCACTAGTGACTTGACATTTATGCTGTCGCTAACGAGTGATACCAGAAGCACCTTCAAAAACATCATAACTGTACCTCGACCCATCCGTTTGCCAAAAAAAATGTAATGATGTGGGCACGATAAGACCCCCCCCCCCTTTATAAACACATTAATTCTAACTTTTATGATTTGCGATTTTATGATTTGCTCCGCATATGCTGTATAATTACAGCTATACTTTGGGCGCTGCATTGATTTTGCAAGCGTGAGTAACTTTGTGTGAAATTCCCGGGATAATAATGTAGCCGCATACCGAAAGGAATTTTGTTAAACGATGATGCCGACATAATAACTTAATAAGCATATGTAACCGGTACATTTAATTTATAATATAAGTACGAACTGTGGTTGACCTAACCTCTGAAGTTTTTTTTTTGTTTTTTTTTTGTTATAAGTATATTATATTTTTGTTATAAGTATATTATATAATGCCATGCTAACTGTATAAATATAAATTATGTAAATTAGGTAAAATTCAATTTTAATTTTTTGGACAGATGCATAATATTATATTATATCATACCAACTGTTCACGACGCATGTACACACACCAGACATGAG
>JAOXYB010018439.1:0-18290 GCA_028565635.1 Phoronis ovalis | reverse complement strand
ATGTTCTGAGTAATTGTTCTGGTGTGGTTGCATGGTTAACACCATGTAATTATAAGGAAAAGTAATATTTGATGCTTACTGCTATACATCATGGAGTGTAAAAGAAGTCAGTGTTCTCCACAGAAAACTTAGTATTCTTGTTCAGGGCACCAATGAGCTTTAGTACACAAAACTTGTATTATTTATCAACATTTTATCTATCCATGTTTGGGGTTTACATAAATAATATCATTGGCCCTGCAACATGTGTATACTATTTTCTAGAGAACAGTGGAAGTGATTTTGATGCTAGCATATAATTTGTTTCTTCTGTAACACACAGTAATCTGCTATGCTACACTTGTGTGACTGCTGTAAGAAAAAGTGTTAAGAACCCGGGATTAAGAACCACTTGTATTAGTACATGTGCATGCTAAGCATTGCAATTGCATTACATGGTTGGATGTAGACACTTGTAAAGGATGAATGTTTACGTTTCAGTGTTTTAATTCCATTGGAATTATAATGTTTAGAAGACTATAGCTTGTTTGCTTGGAGCTGTTTGCATCGTCACTGTAAATAAACGTTAAGTATTCCTGTAGGAAACATGCTTTACTTTGTTTGATTTCAGTCAGATTTAGCAGACATTTTTATTCTGCTGCATAATTAACATATTCATTATTGCTCATCATGAGAAACAGGATTCCTCTGACCACATTACTAATAATAGACTATTTGCATTCACTTGAGGGTCTACAGTCAGACCCTTTCAATACCGGCATCCTTTAGTTCCTGGCTTTAGTTATACACAAAACTTGTTTTTTTTAAATTTGACTTTGGAAATGCTTTAACCAGTGAAAATTTAACAAATTAAAAAACATTAATAAATCCCGGGTAATGAATAGTTGTTTATGTATTGATATGCTCACAAAAAGGAGGGTATTTCTTGGATCAAAGAACATAAGATTTTTTTGGTTTTAGCTCAGCATGCGTTTTGTGAATGAATCACGTGAGCGCACGTAGAACTACGTCAATGTTCATTGACAGAATGCGACATGCTGGGATCGTTTGGGTCTGAGACTGGTGGCTCCACCAAGTGCATGCAAATAGTCTATTAACATACATACTAATTTTGCAAATTAATGAAGTTCTTCTGTGACATCATCAATTAGAGTTAATGGCCTCTTGCATAGCAATATCATGATATGCGCAAAACAACATAGTTACAGAATGAATTTTGTAGTTTTGATAATTCTATTTGTAAATTTTTCCAATATGATATAGTTAATTCAGTGGAGGTTGCTTTCCACTTTAAATGATCTGCAAAATTCAAAGACATCACCTCAATAAAGCAATGTAAAAAATCTTTTTATAATATGTAAGTAATAAATTTCCTTCTTTATACTGTATTTTTTCTCATGTCAAATTACTTTTTTGAAAGTCATACAGTTTAGCATTTAATTAAAGAAAATGCATTTACCATTTTCATTGAAAATGTTATTACATTCCCTTACAGGTTGTGTGTAGATGTGATTTCCCAAATTGCCACCAGGTGGTCTTTAGTCAAATATGAGTGCAGATCGAGATATAAATGCGCAAGCCTTGGTAGTTTGAAGGCGTGTTTTATATGCTCTGCAACAGGAAGCGATAGTTCTTTAACAGGCATGATTAATGCAGGAGTGATGAACTGAACAAGAACACAGGGTAGTTTTTAAATATTTAATAATATGTTAGCATGATACATAATCCAATAACGTATACAACATAATAGTCCTATAAATTACATTAAAAATATATATATGAATACTTCACAATCAATCTACATTATATGCATTAACTCCATGAATGTTCAGTGTCATTCAGTTCTGCTACATGTATGACAACTACTGAGCAGAAATAAGGTTATATTCAAAACTTAATACCATTACGCCATTTTTGTTATTGATCGTAAATACCAGTTTAGCAAAAGCATTGACAGTTCTTCATTTCAACTAGATATTGGTATTACTGAATATAAAGATTTTGAGATGACATTAGAAATGATGAATATAACTTTAAAATTCTGTGCATATACGGTTGTCTCAATTACCATACATTCATGAGTTACATAAACGGTTGTGGATAATAAATCCAAAGCTTCCATGTGACCATACAGTTACTGGCATCTGGTAAATATGAGCAACATCAGCTCTTTAGAAGATAAACACATATGAGAACTTAAGGTTCATGAATAACGAGAAGTGTGCAACTGTCACAAGTGAAGTAAAAGAAAATCATTTGATTTTTTTTTACTCTACTCGCCACTCATATTTTTAAATAATTATTAAAATAAACTTCAACTCTCTAGTGTTATTGATTTTGGTTATTGTTTTCCCATTCTTCTTATCACAACCAAACTTCGTTATTAATTCACTCTTAATTTGTCACACCTCACATGTTTTATATGTACGTACATTGTGCATACGCGTGCACCCAGCTCATAAATGTACAGTAAATATACTTAGAAGTACAAATAAATAAGTGAACTGTTTCTTAGCGTTTCTGGATAATCATTCTTTTTGGTATTAGACATAGCAGAAACAAAGTAAGGATCGGGGCTTGGTCGCCTGATGACAACATTTGGTATTAGACATAGCAGAAACAAAGTAAGGATCGGGCTTGGTCGTCTAATGACAACATTTGATATTTTTTGTTGCGACAATATTTTTGAAAATTATTCCCTTTCCAAATAACTAGCAAAATAGTGGGACCGTTAACATTTTAAATGTAGTGTACTCAACTATAGTTTAATGCGGAGTAGCAACTTTTCTATGGTTAATATGCAGCAACACATATAAAATATGCATATAACATATTTTAAAAGCCAAAGAATAGGAAAAGTTGGTTTCTGATGCCTAAATTAAATGATCCATAATAATTATGATAGTACTTATAATTTGTTACTACTACTAACGCATCTCTGACATAAAGAGATTATTCTAATATTTTACCTTTTTCTTTAATGTAAATTAATTTTTTGTAAAATTAATACATTCATCTAAAATACACCAGATTGTTTCTTGGAACCAGGTCACATGGTACAAAATAAACTTCTGTATAGCGTGATATTAATGGCTTTGAAAGTTAGCATTGATACAAAGTTGCCAACCTTTTTTGTGTCGTATGTTGGGTTCGTTCCCCAAAAGCACTCTTGGGCCACAAAATACAGGGCCTTATACTAATATCCGTTGCCTTTATAAATAGTAAAAAAGTATTTTATCACATGTTTAAGATACAGTTAGTATAGCATACTGTTGGTGTAGCAATTTTTACATTAATGATATAATATGTAATGTATAAATGCATGTTTGCACCCAGTTGTCAGACAAATGATGGTGCGGTTAATACAGCAGGGGGTCACTTTTAAATAAAGCTCAGCTGAATAGGTGATGCTTACAAATTGTCAGTATATACTGCTTATATAAATTTTATTGTAGCATCCATCCCTTATTATGAAATACTGTGTGTAAATATAAGAAAACCCAGTTATTTCTCCCCTCGATTCTCTTTCAACATTTATCTATATATAAATAGTTTATACACAATACCGACATTAGGGCTGAGAAAGCACATCTGTCATGGTAGATATCTGTATCTGTCTACTACTGCAATCTCAATATTTAACAGTAAGATAGTTTTCATTTGCAGATTTCATCAGCAAGTTCTGGTGTCTTTATATTACGTATTAATTGTGCTTTCAGTATCATAGTTTGTACATGCGTAAATTTAATTACAATAATGGAACTGCATTTTCTTCTTACACTTCTGACAGACAACCCGACAACACCATTCAAACTGACAGTCGCAATCCTCAACGATTTCTCGCTCTATCGTGTAATAACCACGTCCACAGCACATGAGCAGACAACTATCCATACCTACACTTGTTTTGTTACATTCGCGTCCATGTGTACCTAGTGACCCTGTTTGTACGTTGGTTTCACAAAAATCTGGTGAGTGCTCTAAATACACCAGGTCAGCTTTCTTTGGTTTTCTCATTGTGTGCTGAATGGGTTTTAGTTTGGACTGGTGTTTGTTTGGTCGGACATGACTGGCTCCATCAAATTTGTTCTTTAAGAAAGCCCCAACCAATCCGAAATCGGAGACCATTCGCCAGCATATTTTGACAGAACATGACCCACTGACACCATGACACTTGCACACCAAGCGTTGACTCTTCTTCACAGCTTGAAAATTAACAAAATGATAAAAGTAATGTTGTAAAAATATATGTTATGAATACTAAAATCTTTTAATATCTAAATTGAATACAATAGATGAAAATGCATTAACGTATGCATGGTGATGACGATTATTACAAAGCTGATGTTGATTATAATTACCATGTCGCTGTTGCTTATGGTGAAGCTGATAATAATAGTGATGACGATTATGATGGTGGTGATGATGGTGATGATGGTGATGATGATGGTGATTATAATGATAGAAATGGTGATGATTATGATAGTGATAAGCTTAAGTATCACTATGTTATTAATGGAAATATGACATGAAAGCTGACAAGATACCTGTCTGCCTGCCTGGTTGTTCCATTTATTCATAAGTCCTACTGCTGACCCATTTTCTACTGTGTCTACGAAGTCTTTGGTAAAGTGTTCACTGTAAACTGTATCATGAGAACAGCCTCCCCATTCAAACTTCCCTGCAACCAATCAAAAATAGTAGAATGCTATGTACAAAATATAAACTCACTTGTCGGTTCAAAATGCGGAAATTTCACTATATTTTATATTCTGACTGAAATACCTAGTTGTGAGAATCTTTGATTGCTTTCATTCGTCTTTAATTACCTGTTCAAATAATACTTTAGAGAATCATTACGTGGATCATTATTGAGCAAATCCAAATCTTTTTGGGGGAAAATCCGTATAATAGGATTATGGCAGTGAGTCATTAAATTTGTGTTTGTAGAATGGCTGTTATGAATTTGACAATTATTAAACTGGTATCAAATGGAGATTTATTCTACGCATGGACTCTCTCCATTCTTGTCATTAAATTACTAGTATATATATAAACAACACAACTTATGGTAGTTATTGGAGGACATTTTAAATCCCCAATTTTACTCATTTTATTTTTGGTATGTTTTAGTTATAAGAACATATGCTTGTACTGATTACCAGTAACATTTGTATACCTTTGGTGTCTTTATGTCTGATCTCTGTATCACAGCCACATTTGATCATCTCACCTCGCGCACAGGACCTCGTAACAATGTGCATAACTCCAGAAGACATGATGGCGTATACATAGGCTTTCTCTCGACTGTCTAAGTAGAAAAACAACATATTCTCATATATACACCAAACATCTTTAGATAGTAATAGAAACCATTATAATTACAGTGTCAGAACTCTGAAGTGGTATTTTGGGGTCAAACCAACATTCATGCAATGAAAAATGTAATGAATTTCTTTAGTAAATAAAATTATGTGAATTTTTAAGGAACATTTTTTTTTTTAATGCGTACTTGATTGGCTTGCTTGTAAATGTTATGTTTTGTCTCAGTGTCCACTAAACAGTAACTGCAACGGGGTCTATTGGCTATCTCTTATTTAATAAGCACAAATACAAGGACTGACTCTCTTTGTGCCAAAATCACGAATGTTAATAGTTTATTCACAGAGTTTTGCTGTTTCCCACTAGGAGGTCTCAAGTATGTGACTTCATTGCATTCATTATTGTTAATGTCTTGTTGAATGTTAGTTAACAATAAACAAATATATTTGGTGGCATTGAACTTTATAAAGTAGGATATGATGCACTTAAGGTTTAAATTTAGCTTTCTTGTTAAGCTAACATGATTTCTCAAATTAAAGGTTTTAAACTATAAACTTCTTTGATTGGGGTTCTTGTAAAACAGTTATGTAATATTCTTCTTCCATGTGTTTTGAATTTAAAATAACAAAACTGTAAATTTAGATGATTGGATAATTGTTTTTTGTGGTTGCTAGTTAATTGCAAGATGATACTAAATATTGACACATGCCTGTTATTCCGAGGCAACATGATCCATTGGTTAATTTCAGTATTTCTAACATAGAATGTAACATTATTGTGGCTCCTAATACCACTTCACACAGGTCTGGGAGTACATTCAGTCCAAATTTGTCAGAATCAATTTTAAATCCAGTGTAGTTACATTTTAAAACAAATCATAGATGCCAAAAATATTTCTATGAAATAAATCTTTGGACAATGATTATACGGAAAGTAGTCTTGTGGTAAAATGCTGCAAACTGTATTATCTCGTATTACTTGATAAAAAATAATCTTATTTTTTACCAGTCAAATTAGAGACAGGCAATTCAATAATTTCATTGGTAAAAAAAATTCATTTTTTTTCTAAACAGATTACATAAATAGCATACAAATAATCTATGGAGTAGGTAGACATTTGTTTGGAGTTTACGAAGAGGATTTTTAACATAAAAAATAGCTAGCATTTCTCTTTTATACATCTAATTGTGCATCTAATGTTGCTTTTCAATGATGGATTCTCAGAAGGAATTAGTTATTACTTGATTTGTAATTTGGAAAAGCCTGAACCTCGGCTACTTGTTAATGTTCAATACACATGCACTATGTTTCATACTGTAAATAACTTAGTCAGTACAACATTATTTGTAACATTAGGCGTGTAATTCAATAAACATTCCATTTGCATTTTAATGCCGAAAAGTTGTTCTTTAAATAATTTGTGAATGTAACAGACTGCTTCGAAATTGTTCCATACTTTACTGCAACGTTTCTGCAATTATATGTTATCTCCTCTTTATTCATTTGTTTACACCAGAGCATGGACTGTGGATACTGTGATCTTGTATGTTAAATGTTTGTACATCATTTAATGTGCTTACTAATGTACTTAATGCCACTAGTGGTGTTTATACTGTGGGTTCATTTTACCTGGTAACTGTTCTTACTCAGTAGTGTCAGACTGGCTTTTGTAACCTGTAAAAAGTGTTCCTTTATTCTTAAGCTATGTAGTCACTGTTCTATGATTATAAATTAAATTTTGAAATATAGTTCTTGAGTTGAGTTTTCAATGAAGTATCAGATTTTAAAATGTCTGACTCATTTACATATTTTGAATAGCAAATTGAAATAAATAAATTGAATATAGTCACTAACAAAAGACATTATTAAATTCCGTTATTTTATGCTGTATAATATCTCTCAATATCAAAATCTTTTCTGTTTTCATTTTGAAATGTCTGTCCAACAGAAAGAAAAAGATTAAAAGAAAAAACATAGATTTTATATGGATGTGGTACATTCTTTGTATGCCGACATCTTCTTTATTCAGTTCCTTTTAACAATGTCAACTTCATTAGCAGATTATTTTGCCATGCTCTTTTTATATGTTTCTTTAATTTATACACAAATGAATTATTTTTATCAATGACATGAACTTTTCACATTTTCTGATTTTTTTTAAAAACTGCTTATCATTCCTGTAAGATTAAACTCTTTGTCACCCAAGGATGTATGCACTATGGTACAAGTTTAATCCAAATAACCCCAAGGGCTTGAATGAATATCTGAATGCTATTGGCTATTTGCACTATGGTCACATATATTTAACTTTAAAACCCCCAAGGGAAAAACAAATGTCTACATGCAGACTTTAAATTAAGAACTGACAGGTAGCAAATAATATAAAATGGTACATCCTTTTATGATACATGGAATGATCATATAAATAAAATATCAAACTACATACACGTTAGATTAAGCTTATGTTATGAAAAGGGCCCTGGAATCTGATTTAGAACTTCCAAATGTTTGATGATATGACAATTCTTGTATTTACAATACAGATGATTGTCAGGTTGTTTACTGGCAGAAAGATAAGAATCCATAAAAGTTATCAATGCAGTGCATTGACTGCTTTCTGGTGGCAAGTATTGTTAATCCTGTCTGTTCATCTTTATTCTAAATAAATGGAAAATAATATACTAAAGCATACAATTTTGATAACATACTAACTTGAAGGCTTTGAAACTTTGACATTTTTTTAAACATATATCTGCTATACAATTATGTAGTCAATAGGCTGGCCATTATCTTGGTTAAAAAACAATAGGGAAACTCTCCAACTTTTAGCTGTTTTAAAAAATGGGTAACCAAACCCACAGTTTCACTTTTGATTAGCACTGTATAACTTGGGTAGTATACCATATAATAAAACAGTAGCAATTTGAATATTTCTTGATAACTGCAAATATTGCCAGGTTTCAATAGCTGATGAGTTCTATAACTGTTCAAAAGTATAATATTATTACTGACTTCACCAACTGGTTTTATGGTAAGGTTTTATGGAATTATTACAAACCGAGGCTGAGATAAGGGAGAAAAGACCCAACAAGTAAAAAGTAATAAATATTCCAGCAGTACCTCCATTGAACTACTATCTGTACAGAGAGGTACCACAGCATCATTCCTGTGATTAGTTTTCTTGTCTATAGTTGGGACTTAATTTTACCACCTGGGTTTACTGGTCCATGTATCATTTCTATTCATGCCTAGGGCTGTTTTGACAACATTTTAGTGTCTGTTTTGATAGTAGCATTTCAAGAATCTAATTTGATGCTATAGTATTTTGGTTGTTAATTTATCATGCTATACCTGGGAACTGGAATTTAGTTATTGTGGTAGTCTAAAAGTACAGTAAATGAAAATTAAAAGTGATATGTATCAAATAAATATTAACAATAAATAATAGTAATGCATGATGACTTGTTGTTTATTCCTGGGGATCATGGGTATCAGTGATTGCTTCTTCAAGCAGTGGACTGATTAATATTTTACAACAGGGAAAGCTGTTTATACATGACTTCTGCATATTTGTATATTGAACTAACTTGCAAATTAGTAACTAAACTAAGTTTTATGAAATAATCAGAATAATATTATATATAACTAAGATTCTTCAATTTTGAAAATCTTATATTTCATATTGTAGTAAAAACAGTTTGGTTTGTCAAATTCCTTCCTGAATTACCTTGTTAGTGATTGTTATAGCATTTGTTTTAACACACCAGGCTGTTAATTGATTCTAATGCAAGACAGTTGTACCAATACAGCTAATGTTTGAAGTAAAATTAGGAACTGTTTCCTATTAGCAGACATTAGACACTGTTGTGGAAAACATCTTTCAATTGTTTTTACTTCAAAGAGTATAGTTGAAAATTATTTTTTTCTATTTTTAGGATTTAGTTTGGCAGATTTTTTGGTGAATTTTATACTTTAAAGGGGCAGAATAAAAATATAATAGATAGAAATTCCAGATCTAAGAACAAAACCTTGTATAATGTATAGTCCAAGTTGTGTCCTCTATGCCCGGGGGGGGTACTCAAATTATATTTTGGAAAGGTGTTAGGCCCATGCAGTTGAAAATTTTGGATTTGGATTGTATACTTCTTCTGTTTTTTTTTTGATTGCTACAATACAGAAATTCAAAAATTTGGATTGCTAGCCACTGCTTACAGCAAATAATTTGGATTACTACCAGGTTTGTATCCATAAATAGATTTTGGAATTTGGTTTTGTATCAGTAAGTTTGCATAAAAATGGATTGGTACTGAAATATTTTGGATTGCTACCCCTATATTTCAAAAAAATTGGATTGCTACCTTTATTTTTCAAAAAATTTGGATTGGATTTGCTACCACAAGCTAAAATTTTTGGATTGGGTTGTGTTGGGAGGCACATCCCCGTATTAAAAACCAATGAGTACCCTCGGGCTCTATGCATTATGCAACATTAAGATATATACTTCAGAAATCTGTGTCATGGAGTTGAAATCAAAATTGATAGCAAAAAAGATGTAGGATAAGATATAGACTACATCAGGTGTAGTACCAAGATTTTAGTTTGGAAGGTTGATTGTTATGGCAATTAATGGTTGAATATGTAAATGCTCACAGGGATTGATTGAAACAGTTTTTAGGGGTATAAGGCTTGATTTACTAGCTTTCAGAGTAACCAACACAAGTGTCTATAACTTGGATTGAGCAACTTTGATAATTAATCTCTTAATGTGCTTCTAAGTGAATGGCTAGTGTCATGTTAGTGCTTAAAAACAGAGTCGGTCAGGCATTTTTAAAAAAATGTTAGTGCTTAGAGACAAAAAGTGTATAAAAGATAATAAAAAAAATAAATAAATTTATTAAAAAAAAACAGAAAACAATAAAAATTGAAGCAGCCATGCCCGTTAAACAAAGTTTCTATGTGGCCTGGCCTAAACGGCCAGCATATATTATGTTAGTGGCACCTTATTCACTTTAATGAGGGGGATTCGGTCAAACTTCCCAAGCTAGCCCCTATAACCACCACTGTAAATAATTTGAAGAGTAATACCACAAACTCGTTCATCTACGTTATCATTTTTTCCATGTTTCACCTATTTCACTACAAAATAGATCTCCAGTATGCTGGATGCAGGTTCATCTTTTTTTAGCTGTATTTTGCATTTGTAACAGAGTACTACCTCTGTGACAGCATATAAAGTAAAACTTACTTTTATCCAGCAGTCGTCCAAATACATTGGTTGTGTTAAACACTGAACAGTTCCATCTTCTGTCACTGAACTGTTGCTGACACTCCTCAATACCAATTGCCGCACCATGACCTATCACATCAGGGCTGTGAGTTTTCTTACACAGGTCTTGCTGGTGTGAAGTTAAAAACTGTAGGTTCTCGCATCTCTGTCCACGCTTTGCTCTGCCTCCATTTAATTTTCCATTAATACTAAGTGTTCCAAGATACCTGAGAGAAAGAATGATACTTTAATCAATCCCAATGTAAAAAAATGTTTTTGCACAAAACTGTTCGAATTACAATTACATTGTATGTCACATAGTTGTGTAAACATTGTTAGCATTTCCAAGGAAAAGATGGCTGTATATAAATATATATGCATAGCAATTTTATGCATCATTTTTTAAAAAAATATGATTAACACGCAATATAAGGGCAGAAGTTTCAATATCTTGAACATGTTGTTTAATGAGACATTAAGTGATCTTTTTTGCACTGCATTACAGCCCCATATCCAAAAGCAACTCCCATATAGTATCTGCTTATAAATATTCCTCATGGTTTGGGCTATTCACTAAGCACAGTATTAATTAAAAAATTAATTCATATGTAATACTATTGAAAAATGCTCATCATAGGTATTTCAATGACAATCCAGGTGATAATGACAGTTATTTCATAACTTGAAACATGTTTATTGTACAAGCAGATACTTTATACTTCTTTAGTGTTATCAGTTTAAAGTATGCCGAGATTGTGAAAATTGTTTCTGACAAATATGTTTCCTGAAATGTGTAATACCAGAAGTTTATCATAATATTTTGTATCAAAATAACACAGATGAAAGACGTCAAACTAACCGTAACATGCATAAAGCATTGATATATTTGTAATTTGATATAATATTGCAGCATATGAATCAAGCTATTATTTAGAAATATTTTATTATCCTATTAGCAATTCTTTTCAATCAAATATGTCCACTGTAGTCGATAATGATACTTGGTACCTTAGGTCCATGATGCTGGCTATATCATAATCAAGTCTTCTGACATATTTAAAGTTTAAAAATTAAATAAAACTAATATTTATACTTAATAATTAAAAATACAGTAATTTAAGTTTAATAATTAAAGAGGAAGTAATTAATCTAAATAATTAAAGAAAGAAATTTGACACATCAAAAAAGGTTGAGGTTAATAATATAATGATATAAACTCTGTTATTGTTCATGTTTCAAACATGCAATTTTTGGAAGTACATTTTATTCACTCATATCAACATAAAATTTGATGGTTTATAGTCAGTTCTTTATTGTCTATTATAGATAATAAAGAACTGATTGTCAGTATATGCAAGAAATAATTTCAGACTATATATACAGAGTCAGTAGATATGCCTGTTGATTACATGTTCAGATTAATCCAATTACTAGATTCACATCTACTGGTTAGGTAATTAACTTTGTCCAGTTGCATCAATTATTATACATGTTTAATGTTCAATTCAACAGGTACTTTATTTACACAAGTACTGTAACATTTGCTGTTAATGTTATAATTTCAGTTCCAGTCTTGAATACTGCTTATGTTTAATGCATTAAATCTGCCTAATTACAGCTAATCAGCTTCACTAATGTGTAAAGTCCAACAGGTTGTACAAAAGCTTTGCTTATTTTCCTATCACCCTTACATTATACACCAAGCTATCATCATTATATGCTATGGTTGTTAATCATATATAACACAAGCATGCAAGATATGAAAGAGTGCATTATACATTATGTTATTTCTTCATCCATGGATAGGACCAGGATTATGGATATAATTTAAGCTAGTACTTTAACATGCTGTTTAAAATGGGGCCATATTAAATGATAGAATAAGGCTTCAAACAGTGTGACATAAAAAACCTCTTTATACCAACAAAAGATGCTTTTATAGAATTAATGACTAAATGTAATTTACAGGTACATTTGTACACAAATTAACTAAATTGGGCTATTTGTAAAAGAGATGAATTCTGAAGAAATTGTCCTTCCCTTTCACATCCTGAACAATAAAGAAAAATTCCTTCTGGTAACTTTAATCCAGCAGAAAGACATAATTGATCAAACCTTTAAGGAATATGAGAAAAAGGTATTTCATGATTCTTGATCTAGATAACTTTCATTTACTTGTCTCCTTTTAACAGACCAAATGGAAGAAAAATAATACTATAACTTGTTGAAATGTTATTTAATTTTTTTACATCATATTTTTGATTTCCTAATTTCTAAAAGTTATGTATGATGCAGCTAAAAATTTGAAAAGTAAATTTATAAATTAAGATATATATCTGTCGATTCTGAAATGTTGTCAGCATAATATGTTTCAAGTTTTATTGAATAAACCACCATACTTAGAATTGGAGCAATTTAAACATATAAAAGCTTGAATATGTTGCTACAAAAATACATCATGTAAATGTTTGTAAAATTTATAAATCAATAAAAAAAGTGTATACAAGAGCTAAAGAAGGTTATTACATAATTTGCACTTCAAGACAACATTTTTGTCGAATTTGCAAACATGAATAACTGTTATGAGAATATGATTTACATGTATTTATAAGGTTTTTCACAGAGCCACAGACAAGGAGGGACAGGTCAATATACTGTGAACAACATCTATTTTATTTATCTTTACCTGAGAAATGAACATCAGCAGTACTCCCACGCTACATGTTATACACATTTCGGGGACAATGGTTATTTTAGTTAACCCGAATACAATGTATGAGAAAAATCAGTCTTTTTTCACAAAATCGTTTCATTAATATACTCGTAAAATGTTGTGTAAATTTTCAAGCTTGATGCTGTCGTAGGAAGAATAATTTAGTCAGATAAAATATTAATTGTGCAATATAATAAATAAAATGTTCTTCTTACACTATTTTACATTCTATATAAATGGGGATTTAAAATCAAAATAGATACCCTGAACATGGATATCCTGGCCATGTGTGTACTTTTTGTAAAAAAAAACATTCAAGCTTTGGAAAAATTGGAAATATGAAACAGCTAGATTATACTGTAAATATTCATTTTCCAAACATGCAGTGTATATAAAATTAACTTTTGATCAGGATGGTGTCACATTGTTACTTTCGTGACAAGTGAACTGTAACATGTGATACAATTTCACTATATTGCTAGTAGTCTATATTGTAATACTGTCAGATATTTTAAAAGATAAACAGTTTGTACATCATATAGATCAAAGCTAAATTCCAGTTCTTAAACATTTATTTATTTAAAAAAAAGGTTACCTACCAAAACACCTTACAGTCACCTACCAGCTTATTATTCTCCTTTCCTACTGGGCTTTCTCACACTTCAAATCTTTCTGTTAGCAAGAAAAACTTGGAAAATGGAAACAGTTGAGTTGCAAGCAAAGGAAGTATGAATGGAGTATCAAAAAATGGAGTTTATGTAAAAAGGTATATGCCATCTAGGTGAAGGGGCTCAATATTTTCTATGATTTATAGATTTTAAGAATTTTGTTTTAAAATGGACAATGCTGTTCAAGCAATATAAACACAACCAGCAAGATAGTCAATTGATTTGATAGTGCCATCACCTGATCTAAATATGCATCACATTTCTTTAAATTGATAGAACCTGCCTCCATCCAAGATGACCGAGGGCATCTATCTGGTTTGAAGAACTAAGACCTAACTTCAAAAATATTTAGTGCTCAATAGCACACTTACATTTATGGGTACAGCTTTTTAAAGTTGGTCTTGTAAAATTGAGTCAAACTTGGGTTCATTTGTGACCAGTCACTTTTACCATGTCAATAAAGATGTGCCTAAATGTTTTTAAATAATTTAATAATAATTAAAATGTTGATTTTATTGTGTAAATGAGGTATATAGTTGTTTGAATGGGGTAATAGTTGATGTTATTTTGTGGTTATATACAGTAACCTGATACTAAATACTTCTAAAATGAGTGACAACTTTGTCTAAATCCTCACAACCCTTACTACCTGGTACGCACTAGTTAGCCGCTGGTACAAATAGGATTTCCATGATTTTTTGCCATTAAACAAACTATGATAGCTATTTTAGTTTGAAAACAAATCTAATGCCCAATTTCAAATGCAGGCCTTCACCCTTACCTGAATGTACAGAAAATACAGTGCAAAACTAAATCAATTTATTTGTTCCCAAGCAGAAATCTGCTTATGTATCGTAATATACAAACAAAAAAAATACAATCTTCCATTATGGATGGAGGTTATATAAACTGTATGTTAAAGAGACATAATTTGCTCCAAACAGTAATATATTGACTATGCTTTGATCTCTTCTATTCTCAAATATTGTTGAATGAAATTTCGCTTGGAGGCAGCAGACGTTAGGAAGTTTATTCACTTGTTCTGCTGTATGAGACACAAATATACCCAGAGACATAAGTTACAAAAGATATATTTATTATATACACAAATACGTATTATCTTCCCACATTTGGCCTGCCTCATGAAATATTTTGTCCAATAGATGCATCTTTACAAAAGACACATTTATATTTTAGTTTCTTACTAAAGTTTATTCTTTTTTTTCTCTCAGTCAGTTTTGGCAAATTTAATGCTTTAGATATGTTTGTGGCACTAAAAATGTACAGAATAAAATTCTGAATGTACAATGTATTTACTGTAGTTTACCCAAACTATTAACTATCCCTGTAGGTGCTACTCCCACCTGTATTATCAATAATATATGGTTACAAAGAATCCTCATCATTGGAGGCTTATATGCAAACAGCATCCATTCATTTGAAAAGATAGACCTGTCTTAGTTTAATAGATACTGATTCATTTTGATTTGGCTTTTCATTTTAAGCTCCGGTTTACCTTTCACACCTTTCATTTCTTAAACCTGAAGAAAGCTAACCACTTCAAAAACCCTTCATTATGGTTTAATGTTACACTAGTTAGTTCAACTAGACCTTTGCACACAAATATTGACAAAAACAGTGTCTATTGGCCGACAAATTGGGGGAAATTTGAGTAAAATGAGATGAAATACTAACAGAGCATTATAAATAAGCTGTGTGTAAAGTGCTTGAAAAGAATTTACCAGTTGTGTAACACTTATTGAAATGGGGAATAAGGGAGAGGGAAAAATATGCTAACTGACTGGTACCCAGATTTGGTGGCACCAGTTTTCTATCTAGGACCAATTCTGATAAGAAAAAATAAATCTACTTGTTATCAAATTTATTGCGCCATAATTAGAGAACAAAAATTTGAAAAGAAGAAATTATTGTATGTTTCAAATATGTACAGATGACAAAATGTATTACATAACTCGGGAACTCTTATGCATAGGTTCAAACAAAGGTAGATCTATCTCCCCTATCAATGCTTATGTCTGCCACTGTATCTGATCCATATTCAAACCCTATAATATTATTAATCCTCTTAGAATCTTGTCTAGATAATAGCATACAATTCTGCATTACAGTATTCTTTTGTAGGCAATTGAGACAAATGAAGTGAAGGATTGATAAGCAGTGATTCTGTACAACAATATGTTTTTATCTTTCCCTAAAGAAATGATAATTATTAATTTGAATTCAGAATACCTTAACATTCTGTTAAATCAGAATTGTGCACAGGGTAATTGAGGGCTACATTTATGTAATCCTATGATTACTAAAAGATAATTGCTGTACTTAGTGAAAACAAATTATTCCCAAATCACATTGTGGCTTCATTGATACTGCCAGTGGACTGTTTTATGGGTTCCAATCCTCATACAGGTTACTTGATTGTGGAGTCTAGAAGCAAACCTATATTTTTTTGTCTCCTTTTAAACTCTAATAAGAGTGTTATGTATTCTAGTTTTAACAAAGTAAAGCCTAGGAATATAGAAATCTTTAACTTTCAAACATTTTGTAAATCTTATGTTTAATGTGGAAACAATTATGGATTACAATCAAGGTGTTAATTTATTCCAAATCATACTAACAAATTACTATTTTACTTGTAGCCTTGCAGACATGTCTCCTGGGTTTGCTATGTCAGCTTGCAATGTCAAAGGGATTTAATGAATACATTTAAAAACATTTTTCATATCAAATCCCAAACATTTGGGATCAAATTCAGTTTTTACTTAAATTTTGGTCACCATGGAAACTGCACATTATCAATGTAACAGAACAAAATAAAACTAATTATACCATCAACACAATTTTATAAATGTTATGTCCATGTTAAATCAGGCATTCACAGAACTAGCAGAGTGGCCACATACTATATATAGGAATGTAACAATGCATCATGGATTTTAAAAGCCCCTGGCTATCAGACTTTATAATCTTACCTGCAGGGTCTATTTATCAAACAAGAACAAATAAGATTATCTATAATGATACTAACGGTTTTATGAACAGTTATGCTAAAAAATACAGATTAAAAGGATAATAAGGTGTAGACATTTTAGCAAAATCCATATCAATTGTGACTTTTTTTTCATTATTTAGGAGCCACCTGATTCCACCAGGAACCTTAGCACACCCATTTTATACATACCACCACGAGCCTGCATCCACCATGTCAAATATGTATAATCCACACAATAAAATAATCCCAAGTCTTGATAACATGATGATATTTTACTTAATCCAAAATAATCACAGTATTTATTAATCGTTTTGCTTTATCTTTCAACAGCAAACAGTTTACTTATATATTCCCACTTCAAAGTGATTGACTTATAATCCCCTTATGAATTGCTTAATCCACAAAGCCACAAGCTGGTTAATCCTTATATGTATAACTTCTACTCCCGACTTCAAACTAAAACTTCATAGCATCGTGATCTTCATTAACTCCGCCTGACAAAACGAAGTAAACAAAATGACGTAATTCCTATTATAAAATATTAACATACATTTACATAGATGACCATAAGCTAAGCGTCAACACGTGCTTACTAGATGTCGATTTATCTTTGATTTCGTGGCATCGTCTTTCTATTATATACTAAACAATTTCCCGTTTAGAAATTAAAATTAACTATTAACTTGATGGTCTTTTAGTTTCATGTTTTAAATATGAAATCAGACACACTTATTCAATGTCTACAATCTGTTACTTAAAGGATAAAACTACAGCGAAGCATACTGGCGATAGCGTGTGAAAAACAGAAATCAATTGCACAACCCACTCACGGATTAAAATTTCAGTAGCGCGATCGAAATCCGAATTCCCATTTCAAGTTCCACAAACCTTGAGATCCAGGCCTAGAGATATGAAATTTTAACTCATGTTCTACATTTATTCATTACCCACAGATTCATATTTCATTCATTAAAAAACTTTACCACGTCTCTAACTCACAGTTTGTAAAAATATTTAGTAGTTATTGCAAAAAAAAACGTGAATATTGCTCACAGCCCCGCTCACAACATTTTATTTATAGAAATGATGATTGTGTACTTACTGTAGGCGATTCAAAGCAATAGTATTTTACAGAGCTATAGGCATTTGACTTAAGAATTTTGTAATGAAATTTGCTATAATACTCATCTTATACTTAATTTCCTTCTTTTCAGACCAATACTGAGACAGGCTTCTTCAAAGTCTGAATATAAAAGCACGTACTCATATGTTCCATGGAAACTGGTACCAAGAACAAATATAAATAGTGTT